>JADGIL010019552.1:1698-18485 GCA_020352625.1 Cactoblastis cactorum
ACCGGACGGAGCATGACAGCTGATGACGGATTGTAGTGGAGTTTTATTCAAAAGTGGTGATAATCTCTACTTTATATATCTTGCCGCGAAAAATAAATTCTCAGTCGAAAATGTCAACGAAGTTTCCTATCTACAATTTGATAGTATGGTGTGTGGCCGCCTCCGCATTCAGTACGTAGAACGGAATCGACCTAGTGACCTGCAATATGCTCCTATTATTTAAATTGAACAGTTCATAATGAGCAATTTTTTAGAGTGGCACTGCATTTTTCACCGAAATGCGACAGTTTTTTTTTTATAAAATTGGGAGGCAAATGAGCAGGCGGGTCACGTGATGTGATCATCGCTGCCATTAGACACCTGCAACACCCGGGAGGTCACAGAAGCGTTGCCGGCCTTTCAGGGATTTATACGCTCTTTTCTTGAAGGTTCCGATGTCGTTTTGGTCCGTTAGTTAGAAGTTAAAATAACCTGGCTTTACATATTAGTACGATAAATAAATAAATATACATGTATATTTATTCATCTAGCTCTTATTTGTTACTTCATATTCTTCTTTAGTATTAATTGGAATATGGTTTGTGATACCAACTTTTATTTCCTACTGATAAATTATGTTATATTTAAGACTAGCTGATGCACGTAACTTCGTCCGCGTAGATTTTACAACATTTACAATACATAAAATTATATCCCTCGGGAACTGTTCATTTTTCCGGGATAAAAAGTAGCCTATCTTTTAATCTAGGTCATCAGTGACAAGCATCAGTGACATTGTCTTGTCCATCGCTGTGCCTTTCATCCAGATCTCTTCGGTAGTTTTAGTGTGATGCGAGTACAAACATACAGACAGACAGACAAAAATTCTAAAAACAATCATTTTGGCTTCTGTAGGTCCTATAAAGAGTCCCTATGTTTTTATTAAATATCTCCCATGTACAGACATAGCTTAGATACAATTTTTTTAAACATATGTATAGATATTGTTTGAGTAGTCGATGCTTGTCACAGTTCCAAATTTCAACCAAATCTAAGCAATGTTTGGATGATGGATGTTAAGACGGCTTAAGGATTAATCAGCTTGTTTGAAACATTATTTAGACAATTCCCAAGCCAAAGTTTCGCCAAGAATTCAGTAACCCGGCTCAGCAAGTCTAGGTGGATTATTAGCTTACCCTACTTTCCTAAACTTAGTGAAAGTTTGTATTAGTTCCAGACTAGGACTCGTTTATATATGTATATATAACTTGCGGTCGCATGGATATTACCATTTGACATCACTTTCTAAATTATTCTTTTCGTCACATATTTTTCAAATAAATACTCCTCCAGACCAGACAAAAATTAGTCATTATTTCAGCATTCAAAATGGATTAGACTTAAAACTGCAAGAGAATAAAATCCCGATGTTTGTCTATCGATGTTTACCAGTTTTGAAATTGTATACTATAAATACAGATTTTATTATAATTAAACATACATACATAATAAATTATGAAGAAAAAAAAACAGATACGGGGATAATCCCTCAAGGGATTCAATCAAGATACCCGGGAGAGAGAAAGAAGAGAACAAAGCCAGGCTTGGCTGAATGTGGGCTTATTGTTAAAATGAAGATAGATTTAGTGACAGGTTGCTTAGGGTTGATAGTCCATTGGCAGTATGGTGTAGTAACATCTTTAAAAAAAAATGGACCTTGTGATTGTGTTATTTCTGATTACTTCTTATTTTTTGTACGACAACAATACCAACTGGATGGCAAATATTTTGCAACTAGCTAATGCCTGCGACTTCGTCCGCGTAGATTTTACGATAATTGCAATACATTATTGCTCGGTTACAATAAATTATATCCCCCGTGAACCGTGCTTTATTTCGGGACAAAAAGTAGCCTATCTTTTATTCTAGGTCATAGTTCATCGCTGTGCCAGATTTCATCCAGATCCATTCAGTAGCTTTTGTGATGCGCGTACAAACATAAAGACAGACAAAAATTCTAAAAACAATAGTTTTGGCTTCTATAGTTCCTATAAAGAGTCCCTATACATATTTTTCTTAAATATCTCTCATGTACAGACATAGCTCAGTTATAATTTTATTATATGTATATACATATATACGAATTTGATTCGTGTCTTCCGCTTGGCAGTAAACTGTTGCCAACGTTGGAACTTCGCAAGGTTATAAATTACAGTACTTGGCTTGCTTCGTATTGATTTCTTTAAAGGATTATTTTTGCGTAATCAGCACTGCTGTTTTTGTTTTAACCTAGTAAATTTTACACTCTTATTTTTTTATCCGTCCTATTATTTTTCTTTCGCACATGTCGAAATTTATTTAAAACTAAGGTTGGTCGATTAGCTGGTATTAATTTCTTCATCATTCCTACATTTGTACATTGCAAATTCAAGTATGTTGTACGCACTCAATCAAATGACAGTTTTATTTTATTGATATACTACTTTCAATTCGTCGTGACGTAATTTCGCTTTGTCATTAGATGATTGTACATATTTCGTTCGAATCTCAATGACTCAGAATGTCGATCTATTGCTGTTTATTATTAAAAGTTACAACATATTTGATCCAGATTTGTGCTTCTTACGTGGAATTTACATTTTTTTTGTAAAATTATTTCTTTATTCTCTAGCAAACATCATTTGTGTCAATCAGGTAATTAAGTCAGAAATGTATATAATTTCAAGATGTTTACAATATAAAAATTTGCAAAATTTTTAGTTAAAAGCTTGAAAGAGAGCCCGTCTTTTATACTTTTTTATTTCCCATTTTCTTTTAACTAGTTCAAGAGGTACTTGACTATAGACGTGGCAGCCAATGCGTTTGCGGTTGCAACATGACGTCACGGACGACCCGGCCTCATGTCGGCGAGGGTGGGGCGTGACGTCAGCGGCGCGGGGTGTAGACGGCGGCGGCGTGGTCGGGCCAAGGCCGTCTCCGTGCCGACCGGCGCGCAACACCCGCCGCAATCGATAAGATGCGATCCGATGATAGAGATTCGATTCGATCAATCTTTCAATCGATTAACGAGTTAATATAGTGTATATACAAATAATGAAATTTAAAATCCCAAACGTCAAATTTATAACACTCCTCAAACGTCGGGGGTTAAAAAATTGCTAAGAAAACTCGATTAAGTCACCGTTTCTAACAAATAAAACAATTATTCAAATCGGTTTACCCGTTTGAGAGCTATGATGACACAGAAGAATAAAACACAAACACACGTAAAATTTATAACACCCCTCTTTTTGCGTCGGGGTTTAAAAATGTTACATTCAAATCTAGTTCCATTTGTTTTGACTGATGATGAAAAATTGGGGGGAAGAGATTTTAATCGCGATGATCGCGATCACACACAGCTTGTACATTTTTGTGGTTCACATCACATATTAGTTTTGAGCAATTTAATAATGTCAAGATTTTTTTATACGAGGGCGGGTTAATTAGTCCGTGACTTTTTGAATTTCCGACCTCGACAAATCATATTTTTTGGAAGGGATAAAAAAATTTGAGAAGCGTTGGACAAAGTGTATAGAGCTCAAGGGAGACTACGTTGAAAAATAAAATGATTTGTTTATCAAAAAATCTGTGTTTTATTCCAAAAGTCACGGAGTTATTGACCCGCCCTCGTATCACTTAAAAAACATAAACGTAAATAAAAATATTCGCGCGCCTATTTTCATGTTTTTTGATAGTTATTATTGTTTCTAGTAGTAGTCAGTGCGAGTCGGGTGATAAGTCTATTTTTTGAGACCGTTTCACCCATTTCTTTGACCTAAGAGGGTGCGGGGAACGGGGGATAGTTTGTGGCGACTCACTAAATCTACCAGTGACTTTGCAGAATTACAATAACTGCCCTTATGTCATGTTGCATCAGACTCAAATATTTGTACACACTTTCATAAAATACCATGCATGACATGACTCTTCTCATAGATGGGTAAATATTATGCGTCTCTTAATTTTAAGCCTATTAATTCTTACTACTCTTGAAGAGAGTCAGTATGTACAATACATATATCATTAAGAAAGAATGTATGGCAATAGTGAATTAGACAAGTAAAACTTTACTTTAGAATTAGTCGTTGAATTTTCTCACGCGCCCAACTAATTGGTTTAAATAACGATGAGTTCCCAAGGTGTTGAGATTCTTTCTGTTTTATAATCATATGCTATCATAGTCTTCTATATAAGTAATAAAAAATCAAAGAGTTAAAAAGCAAAAGTGGACTTTCGCTAGCATATCTTCTATATGAGTGTCCAGTAACCTTCATAGAACAAGATCATGAACGGCTAAACTGGTTCCTGTGCAGACTCACCGTATAATAGCTAACTATGTCACGTAAAAGTACATTTACTAGACCAAACCACTCTACTAGAGCTTTAAAGTTTTTCATTTGTGTTTATTTTAAAGATACAATATACATATTATTATCAATTAATATAATGACGATATTTTCCCGATACGTACCTATACCTAAGATTTTTTTATGCAAGAGGCATTATTTCAATAGATGTGAAACACCTTAGATTTTATCTTTGCTTCTCATAAGACAAGATAAAGTGCACTTAATTATATTTAAATAATTTTAATCCAGTGCTGTCGTTTTGAATGAAGTTTTCTGTTTTGTTTATCACAGAATTTTCCAAAGTCCAATACAAAGAGCCATATGTATGTATATGAGCCGAGTAGAAAACATCATAACATCTAGTACTTACAGTCAGACTAATGCTTTTAGTCGGCGTAAATGAAATTTTGCTTTATTTGATTCAGTGCTAGTGCGGCTCTGGCTTATTTCCAACCGGCAATCCGCTCTTACTGGTGAAAGTAGTATCTGAAAATCTTGACTAGTTTTCCAGAATATAGGGCTTATTTGACGCATGAAGTCCAATAATTCTGATCTCTGTATTTTTCTGTATTCATGCAAATAAATGATTGATTAATGATTACTGAATTTAATCCATTTGTTACTGATCAAATTCATAATTTAGAAGAAATCTAACAGACTATTATTGATTCTCATATCTTAAGTCTTGTGGACAGCCAAGTAAATTATATGTTTTCGTTAGACTACCATTAAGCGAGTTTTTCACAAGGATTTGGCTTTATCGTTCATGGCTTAAGATTAAATCTGCCCCTAAAGATATCTATCTCAACTTATGGCACAGCTAATAGTAACTAAAACCACTTTACTGTTTGTATATGTATTTTACTGTATAATACTGGTCTTTATTATCATGGAACAATATTTATCTTAAAATTCTCAAGAGAAAACGTCGAGTTTCATCGAACATCTTCTATTTTGAAATGATTGTTTTTGTAAATTGAGTACAAAGCAAGCTTATTGTTATAATAACTTGCTACTGATATTACAGACTTGTCCTGTACAAGAGTTCATTAATGACTATGCTTAGAGTTAAATTCACCGGCTTTTGTTCTGATATTACAGTTTCAAACAGTAATAACAAACGAAAGGAAAGGGTTCATTCTGCCCAACATTAATTTATGTCTAACAACCGAGGTGTACATTTTGGAGTGTTTCAGACTTGTAAACAATGTAGACGAACTTTATTATAATGTTGAACAGCTTTCTAAAATATGTTTTATCAGATTGTTATATCATTGTGTTTGTATAAGGTCAATATTTAATGGCTTTCAAATATTGATTTTACAAATTAGTTGAACTAGAAGAATATCGAGCCTCGGAGCAACGCAATAGGAAAATTTTCTTTATGAAGATTGTGAAAATAAATTTGGCCACTGACTTCGACATACTTTGTTATTTTAGTTGACATATTGATTTGCAAAGAAAAAAAAATCATTCATGTTTATCTGCTCCCGACTGTACAGTAACTGTTATACGAGCTCGAATACTTTTAGATTACTAACATAATTACTAAAATCATTTTGACCCTTATTTGATTGGGACCCGGGCGGGGCGGGGTTCGGGGGTGGGATAGCGACGAGACGGTTCATCGGACCCTGAAGTTCTGTTTGAGACACGAACTTGGGTTATTATTTTACGTCTAGACAAGATTGCTGTTGATATCGCCGATCTTTTGGAACTTCTTTCGTTAATCAGCGTATTAAGAGCTGTGATAATGTTTTGCATTGAGTCAGTGTTGATTCTATTATTATTGTTTGTCTAGTAAATTAATGAACTTTCACGTCTGAATAAATCAGCAGAATGATAAAAAGTTTTCTATTACATCACAAGCACGATTTTTCTAAATAATGTGAGTCATTAAATTCGTTCATCGTATTCTATAGTTATACGTATAAGCATTGTTAATAAAGTTTATTTTTGATGAAAAATACAAAATACATAACTTCAAGATTTAAAAGGTAGTCAAGAATTTAAGAGAAAATAATTTTTGAAAAAAAAAAGACTAATATTAAAATTAATTAATAATACCGTTTTGAAATGCCAGAACAGACCGAAATAATATACTTACCTAATATTAAATTTAAAAAAAAGTGTGTGCAGTAAGTTTGACGGTCCCCATCCGCAAAACCACATCCGTAAAGGGCGACGCCGGTAAAATATTAAATGGGTTTATACGTTTGAATTAACATATCGTTTAACTTTTTAATTTCATTTTAGACACAATGTAAACTGTCAAAATGTCGTGTAATGAATTCCGATTCGTCCATATTTATTTTCATCGTCATTTAATGTTATTTTTTTGTAATCAATACTTAGAAAGTAAATTTTGGATATACGTTTACATACATTATAACTTTTAAAGTGTCATTATTTTAAATACTTGAATCTTTCTTACGATTTCAACTTCTACTGATGCCTACTACAAGTATATGTAACATTAACAACTTGTGTAATTATATTCAATGTGTCTATTTTAGCCCTGAGTTGACCTTAGCTGACCTTGTAGAAGGGAACATTTAAATTTTTTTTAATTCACAATATTGTTTAACAACAGTACATTAAATACAAAAGTTAATTAATATTAAATAGTGTAAATACAATACTTAAACAAGGTCTCATCGCTCTTTCTCTCAAACAGATACTTATGATTTTTAAACGACGCCATTTGATGCGCGGGTACTCCAATTTGGGCCAACTCCAGGACATTCCACGATTAAATGACCGGTCGCTTTGGATGTCTTTTAGGGTTCCATATCCAAAGGGTGTCCTGTCTACTGTACATTTATATGTATCATAGACAGGTCACCCTTATTATTATGATTTATATGTTAGTATGTATAGTTGTATTATTCAACTGTCGATTTATCTGTCTGTCAGATGGATTTATATTTGAATTTTTGCTTTTCGAATGTTTATGCAGAAGTACCTATCCGTTTTATTTTTATCAGTTTTAAATTTTTGAAAACAATTTTTTTCGGTTAAGACAAAATAAGCATTATGTGGTGGTATAAAATTATTAAAAACAAAAATTGCTTTACACGTGTCTCTTTGAAGATGGTACAAGGGTTTAAACTCTTCACGTAAACATCAATTATATTGTATTTCTT
Source organism: Cactoblastis cactorum (assembly GCA_020352625.1). Taxonomy (NCBI): domain Eukaryota; kingdom Metazoa; phylum Arthropoda; class Insecta; order Lepidoptera; family Pyralidae; genus Cactoblastis; species Cactoblastis cactorum. The sequence goes on from JADGIL010019552.1 coordinate 9,215, forward strand.
TATTAGCAGAAATGCCGAAATGTAGGGTAGGTAACACTGTATCCTAGTCCTTAACAGAAGGACATAATAATATATATTTTTCTACTACGAAACCTTAGTGTCCACATCCAACTTGCACTTGACCAGCTTTTTTCCAAAATGTCCGCCACCCGACAAGATATCTCGTCGCCATCTTTCTGGTCTTTGTTCGCCGTCCACTGACCGCTGCATTCGCCTTGACGTCCTCTTGGACAATAGTAAATAATCAAAAAGTCATTACCGATTGTCGCGACCTCACGTGTGGGTTTTTCTGAATTCACGACAAACGGATACGTGGGAATGTATTTAAGTATTAATATGAAACATGGGAACGGGCATGTATGTCACGATTTTGATAGATGTACTTCCATTTGTATTTATGTTTGTTGACAATTCAATGCCGCTTTGTAAGATAATCGGGTTGGTGTAATATATAACTTGATCTGTCTAGTAATTTAATATATCGCGATTGCCAATAGATCGCAACGCCTTGACATGAACTGACCTTTAACATGCTGCAAAGGATACAAGTACAACTTGTAAGATTTCATATAAGTAGTTTATAAAAATATATTTAAAAATAACTAGCTTTTGCCCGTGACTTCGCTCGTGTCAAATTCGGAGGGCGAGGGAGGAGAAAGAGACAAAAGTAGCCTATGTCACTCTCCAGCTTTTCAATTTATCAACACATAAATTGAAAACACATAAAAAATCGCACTAAACTCCCTTGCTCCGTTTTGACGTGAAAGGCGGGAAAACAAACACATTTCGCTCGTTTCGGAAAGTAGTGAATTACAGACGTATTTTCTTAATAATTTTTTCAAAATACTTGAGAAATATCTAGTCAATTATGTATAAAGGCCTTTGTCCAATCGGATATTCAAAATGGCTTATGCAACTTTTTTAGCCATGTGAAATTTAAAATTCGATATCCTATGGAAAATTCATCTGATTTAATATGAACGAAGGCAAATATTATATTTTATGTGCATGTATAATCGGTGTTATTATAGCCGCAGTTTTTGTTACGAAAGCGTGTATTATAATCGGGTGGAGAAATTAAATACCGCAAAAGTAAGTACATATAACGAAGATAAAAATATGTGAGTGTGGGTTTTATTTCAGGAACAAAATAAAGGAAAGAAAAGTAGAATGATTTGATCGATGACTGTTTGGTTGTTTGCGGTTCTGATTTCATCCAAAGATGTTTTTAATATGAGCTTATTTCAACATATATGTTTATTTCCGTAATATGAGATATGTATATGTATATCATATAATGGAAATAAATAGAATCTATTTCAGAATAAATAGAAAGTACTCATATCCAAAAGATAGCAGCGCCTCTTCTATCAGCTTTGAATGGAATAAGGTCGATATTTAATCAATATTTGAATATTTACTGAATAGTCTGAGTTGACCCTATGGCTTTAGTGTTACAGGTTTTATAGATACTTCTATTGGAAAAACTGTTTGATGTTGAACGTATGTTTTTTTAGCCAATAAATTGTTAGGTCGAATGCAATAGGCGATTTACAACACAATGCATCTGATGCAACTGTGTACAGAGTATGAAGGATGTCCTATTTCATGACGTTGCGTGGGTCGACCGTTGTTTGATGAAATTCGACGTACAGACTACAGAATATCAATCTTGTCACCACAAATTAGCCACTGTTGCAACAGCAAACGAGTGTGCGAAGGGTTATATTGTGCGGTTTACTGTACTTTCAATATGGTTTTGATAAGGCGTTAAATTGAAATTTGAAATATTTTCATGATAAATTAGGTATTTTGACGTCGTAATTTCGACTAAGTTTATAATTTTTTTAAACTTCCAACTTGTTGTAATGTTTATTAGTACTTCTAAGGCTAATGTTTATAAGTCTAAAAATAATCACAGGAATTGACTTTGTTTTAAATAACAAACAAAAATAATAAAGACGAACACTAGCATTATAAAATAATTGAGTGTTTAGTAAGTATTTACATAAATTATTTGTAAATCTTGTATCGGGTTCAATATCGGCTCAATGCCCCTGGGAGACGGAAGTTTATTATCTGTAAATGCCTTTCATTATGAGTACAATGAACTTCATACATGTCACGTAAAGATTCACTTCTAGCTATTATTTATTATGTATGCCAATATTTTTAAGAAGAAATACTTGAGTGTGTAAAGGATTACCTCAAAACAATTTATTGTCTCTTTCATCATTAAAATGTTAACTAATCCCGTAGTAACATGCACAACAACAGGCTACTTTTTATCTAGAAGTTTCCAGGTTAACGGGATCAGAGCAGATCGCTAGCTAGCTGTGAGAAGTTAAGCAAAGTTCAATAAGTTGATGTGCTGTTGACTGTACATGTACATGGTGCACGATCTATTTATCGTGTGGAATGTTAATTAAGTGATACCAGAGATAAACTTGTAATAATCTCACATGTAAGTCCTAACGCCCTATACAGCGCTAACTAATGTGTTCATCAGTGAGATTTGTTTTTTGATCTCTGTATTTTATGCAGGAATTTAAAAGCAGGAACTAGAAGAAAACTTGATGTTTGTTATATATGAGGAAAATTTTGTTTTCACAGGAATTCAAAGAGATACTCAAGAAAGAAATATTTATTTCCATCTTAAATACAAAGTACCTACTTATAATATTTGAGAATGTCTAGGGGGGAGGGGGTTATTGGAGCCTAAGCTAAGAAAAAACCTGTATTTGTTTCCTTTGATCTCAAGGGTATAAGTATGCAAAGAGCATATTATTGAAACACTATTAATAGTAAAATTTCTCGTCCATTATCTGACAGTAATCTTGAATGCTTATGTTGGGCCATTAGTACTAGATCAAACTCCTAATTGAGACTTTAAGCAATTTGGCATGGATGCCAACACTGCAGATGCTGACCGCTATCTGTTACAAAGAGTAGTAAAAGCATTGTTTTCCAAAACAAAGGATGTGAAATTCATTATTAAACCTAAAATTAATCGTTCGTTGCGTAACTGTGGTTAGTGGCAGAAATAATGGGAAAGAATATAGAGAAATGTCATCGTGTTCGTGATGCTCGTGATTTGTGGTGTTTTAAATTTAAAAATTTCTCTTATGCAGATGATTTTATGATAGGGAAAGAAAACAACAATCTTTTTATCTCAAATTAAGTTGGTATGTAAATATGGCAACAGCAATTTATATATCTCACACGTTTGCGTTTTGTTATTTATGTATGTATGATTACAAACGAAGCATACATTTTTGCAAGTATAATCAGCTCTAAACGGATATCAGCTCCAAATCTTTTATTTAAAGTAAGATATAAAGTATCACTTATTGACGTCAAAAAAATCACATTTATTGTATGGGAGCCCAGTTAGTTATTTTTTCATTTTAATTTAATTATTTCTTTTAACTGTGACGCCAAATCGCCAGTGTAGAAGAATCGGCGCCTCAAACTATACTGCAGCATTTTCTCAAGGACGGACGATTGTAATGTCCTAATTTTTTGTTAAATGTTTAAGTTTTCGCAACATTAGTCTAATCAATATTTGTGTAATTCGTCAATCTAAAGCAATAATAAATCGTACAGTAGATAACATTTTAGAAAACCATTTATAAATAATGAATATTTCACCCTAACCTTGTTTTTCATATACAATAGTAAATTCTCATAAAAAGCCTTTCACTAGCTGAGCCCGTCATTCCCAGAAATGACCTTTTCCATTCTTGCTATTCTCATAACGCTTCTGTTGAAACTTTCCAGACCAGGAAACCATATTGACAGGCAACTGGAGCCCGTGCAATTTCCTTACCCTACTTCACAACCACCTGTGTTATTGATGGAAAGAACATGCCAATATTGACCTTTATATGACAAAAATAGGAGACCTTTCTCACACTTAGAGTAGGATTTTTCGAAAATGTTAAACCTATTTCGTTGGGTGGTGATAGTGACAATTTTAGACTTTTTTTTTATTACATAGTAAAATGTTGGATATGTCAATATGATGCCCTCTCTGTCAAGGTTCGCCACCTCAATTGATAACTGACAACGGTTTTTGATAAATCAAGGAAGAGATTATATATGTATAAGTAAATATATGCAAAAACTTAGACAACGCCCCAAAGATGCTATGGGAATCAAATTCAACGATATATATTTATTAAATAATTGCAAATGACTAACGTTGCATACTTACTGACGTAATTCAATTATTACGACTTAGATTATTTAGGAGATTAACACTGGTTATTATGCTTTCTGACCCTGAATCTACATTAATTCAAGTTCATTGTCTAGTTAATGTACCTGATTAAGTTTATTGTATACATTCGAGACAAATTTTGTTAGTTTAGCCCCCGTATTTCGCCTACATACAGACGCCCACAGCTGTGCATGCAAATATCCATCGTGACTTTTTGTACTGGTGCTAAGATGTTTGTCAACAGCATTATAATAAATTTTATTTAGACGTAAGCGGCTCAGACCGCATCAAAATGCTCAGTTACCCATTCTAATGTTTCCTAAATATTAGCCCGCTTTCCAAATTACATCGACCAACTGAAAAAGATCTGTTCGAATCTATTTCGCTTCGAATTATTTTCTACATTGAAGCGGCGAGTCGGGAATCGTGAGAGCTCTTGTAAAACTGGTAATTTACTGCGGCATGCAAAAAGAAGTTTAACCGTTACGTACCGAAATTATAGTGAATTCTACTTTATCAAAAACAATATTGTTTATCTGTTGTTGTCTGTGTGTTTTTGTATTCCACCAACAGGAAGGAGACAATTGGATATTCTTCTAAAGGTACAGTTGGTCGAAGGCTCCACGAGTATTTGCAACAAATACCAACTATAAAGGATATTGAATATTGGCTTCGAACACGGGCGTTCGGATTTGGTTTCTTTTTATTCTAGAAATCTCCTGCTTTCAGTTGTGAATAAAATGTGTAGTTTCTCGTTGTACGACATTTTTGTATCCGTCGTTTCTCCTGTGAAACACCAATATCATTACTATCACTACATAATATAAACCGAAGTCGCTTTTCGCTATCTGACCATATGTATGGTTAATTCAAATTAGCTTAGATCTTTACAACTAAGCAACGGATTTCTATTCAGTTTTCTTTTTTGGTGATTCACAAGAAATGTTTTTAAACACGTGTGAAGCCAGGGCGGATCGTACTATTTAAATTTGTTTTAATTTATCTCCATCCCAACCGTTGGGTTATTTGCTAAAACTAATGTATACAAAACTCGGGAAGTATAAAGTGGTTACTATCGCCTCGTTTTATATGGCATCTAGTGATTTAGTTTGCTTGTTAAACCAGCAATGTATCGCTTCCTTGTTCCCAAATTAGATTGCGTAGAGATTCAGGCGCATGATAGCCTGCCCGTTGCCAGGAAATTGCCATGGAGTGGCTGCTATAACTTGGAGTACCGCTTCTGGCCTGTTAACAGCTTCCACGATAAATCGATGTGCATTTGTTCTGTAGAGATTTTATTTCTGTTAGATAGAGAGCGTAGTAGATTTAATGCTCAAAAGAAACATGGTGGAAACTGTGAAATTACTTGCGATAATCTGTAAATGTAAACTTATGTTTAGCTTATTGTCAAAATGATGCTTCCTCATCATCGTTTTCATTGTAACTTTGTCTTAAAACAATGTGTCTGGCGGGCATTAGTCTTCCAAATTCAATACCTTGCATCACAAGGTTGTTTTTAAGCACCCTCATTATGTCAGTGCTTACATTTTCAAATTATTTTCCTTCTAATTGTAATCTTTACTCAACCAATTTAACTAAAGGTCAAATTTTTGATGAAGTCCAAAGTGAAAGGTAAACTTAGTAAATAAAGTAAGTTTATTTTCAAGACTAATAAGTTGTCGAGGTTTAAAATTACGGTTATTCGTCATATGTCAAGATGTACAGAAGCTACAAAACAAAATATGCAGTTGAGAACACTGCACTAATATGTTAATGTGGCCAAAACGCTAGCTTCCACGTTTATTATAATAAAAGACTATCATGACGTCTTCTTTCAACACAATATGTGTAGTGTTATTCAAACAAGAAATAAACAATAATTATATTAAGATAACTATAATTTTAACACACGCAAAGCAATGAACTTGGCCATCGTGTCCAAATATATTAATATTAATAGTCAGTTACAAATATTAATTAACACTCTAAGGTTTTATTATATAACTTCGTGAGTAAACAAGTTAAAATAATTGTTCAGGTTTAGTAATGCCTCTCAGTACTTTAATTTTAATTATCTAATAACGGGTATTATAATATACACCTCTGGTTTGTTATTTACGGACAAAGCTGAACTTGGCCGAATTTGTACCAACCTTCAAATCTTTCAAGTGGAACTTGGCATTGTTTACGGTTTAATATGATAATTGAATTTCCGTTTGTAGCCGTTGTAATTACATTTTGAAGATTGAATAATCTGTTGTATAATTCAGTGCTTCATGATCAAATGCTGTATTTCAAAATATACGGAGTGTTTTTTGCGAAACAACTTTGGTTAGATGTTCTTGCAATAGCTTTTTTAAATGTCCTATCAAAATGTAGCATGCTGTGTTCGATTACGTCTTAATAAAACACCTGCAGCTAAGAAGCTATGTTATTCGTGGTACAAAGTGATGTTTTCGTGTTTAGAAATGATGTTTCGTTCAGACATAAAAATATATTGGCGCTAAATAGTAGTTAGATTTTTTTTATGGCAGAGGGAGGCAAACGCGCAGGCGGGTCACGTGATGTTAAGTAATCACCGCCGCCCATAGACACCCGCAACACCCGGGGGGTCACAGGAGCGTTGCCGGCCTTTAAAAGTTAGTTATGGTCTGTTCCGTCTTGCCCAGTGCATGCCCCTTTAAGTTACTTGTAAGTATAGTATAACAGATTAGATTCTGTAATCGAGAAGTTGACCACCGCAGTACGCAACCTCACATCATTTGATCAGCCTAGGACACCTACAGATATTTCTGTACGCTCGCATTATATAATATGAATACTTGTGTTCTTCTCACAATTACTAATTATATCTGTATCTATTATTCAATCTATTTTGAATATATTGTTCGCCTACTCCAGTTACTCTTGCAATACAGTTATTGTAACAATTAGTTACTGTTTATATACATATGTATGTACATCTACCAGATAAACTATTTTTCTTTTTTTCATTGCTCGCTAAAAAATAATTATCTAGATTTAATTTTTTATACACAGATTAAATGTGTATATCAGAAAGCGTCTAACATGTTAACTATAGATTTCGAGCTATACCGTTGTTAAGTTAATATTTATTTCTCACTGTAACTGTTATCTATATCAACAAATATCTGACTGTTCGTTGATTATGTTTACACGAAAAGGTCTAAGTGCCTCATTTCGTCTGTATTGTTGTCTGTTTGTAGCCAATTCTACAGATATGGATACAGTATCACGCCTTTATCTCCTACGGTTAGACAGACCCAAGATTCGTGAGACTCGAAGGCCACCATTAGCAGAATGGTGAGCATATTGGTGGAATTGAGATTCAGATATAGTCAAATTTATTTATGTAATAACTGTAGCGCATGCTATATATTACTATATAGATGAAGTTCTAACCATCGGTCAGCCATAATTTAGATCATTATCATTAGGGTCAGTAGTTCCGTGCACGTTTTCGTCAACAACTCAGCGGTTTGTGAGGAAAAAATATAGAAGAATGTGTTTACTTCGTTAAAAACTTCCTTAAACCTTTTTAGATGATGTATCTCATTATGATATCACACAATAGGATAGACAACAGCTGCTCAAATTAGATAGATACTTTTATTAAATGTTAATGACAAAACATATCTATGGGATTTTAATGACATACAAAAATGTGACATCCTCAATTTACAATTTAAAAAAATTAAGGACGCGAAATAAACACATTAAATGGCTGTATTTTAACGATATATACATATTTCTAAATATCCATAGAATATTTTTTTTTTACCATGTCATCGCCCTAATCTGAAGGTGACAACAAAAGTAAATTGCTCCACCAAGCGGGCCAACAGGCGTGTTACCCATTTGATGGGGAGTTGTCATCGAATCCTATGGACATCTGCAACGCCGAGGGTACCACACGCTTTGCAACTGCCCTTTTGGGTTGTGAAAGGACTATGGTCGTAAAGCTACTAAAAATCTTTCATGCTTCTAGCAAAACTGGATTCTGCCAATAACTCTGTTCAAACACAAAGACATTTGCTGATTAAAAAATCTTATTTAAGAGATATACATATATTTTTGGATTCAAACATTTGATTGATGGATAGTCATCTGAATTGAATATGTAAATGAGTTTAAAATCACGCATACATTAACTTTAGATGCTGTTTTTTTATCGATACAAGCAATTACCGACCGTCTTGATTAATGTAACCACAGTTTAAGATAAGATGCAAAGCGACTCGCCACATTCGTATAACGGTATTGAAAATGTAATCTCTTACATCTGAGAGCAGTCACGCTCTGTGTGGGTTTGGTTTCGGTGGGATAAGTAATAAGAATTAGTTCGCTAACGAATTTTGAACATTTATTTACATTTACCGTCTTTTATCTGTAATTTGGCCTTAAGAAGAACAATGAAGATATATATACTCGACCAGTACTCACGAGGTCCCGGGTTCGATCCCCGGTTAGATCATGATGGAAAATGACTTTTTCTGATTGGTCTTAGATGTTGATCTATATATGTCCCTATTTATTATAAATATAGTATCTTTGAGTTAGTATCCCATAGTACAAGTCTCGAAATTAGTTTGGGGCTAATCAATTTGTGTAATTTGTCCCTATTTATTTATTAAGTTTTAAAGAATCGGCCTCTAAAACGCACATAAAATTAACACATAAATTAACTAAAATATCTTACAAAAGTTTTCATTTTTGTAGGATATTTTAGTTAATTTAAGCGAGATTTAATCCCATTTCGAAATTGTAACAGTTTTGTTATTCATTAAAGCTAAAATTTGTGTTTCGATATTGACATACACTTATCCGCTTCATTCAAATTTTAATATATATCTTTATGCCATATAATTTTACAACGCAGAAACACAGATCATGAAAATTAGATGAACAAAACGTAGTGCACAAAACTCTGTGCACAAATATCTTATCTAACAATTTTGTTCTTAACACACGACGACGTAACACATGACGACCTCCGTGGAGTAACGATACGTACTTGACCGATACTCA
>JADGIL010019573.1:1554-13365 GCA_020352625.1 Cactoblastis cactorum
ATCAAACTTTACAGTAATATAAGTTATACGTCAAAATAACATACAGGCTATAATTTATAATGATTTTATGTAATTTTGGTTGCAATATAACGATACATCGTACTAGCTGTAGTTGATGGGTGTAGCCTTGTCATAACACGTTCATAACGATGTGTTTTGTTCACGGATAACGACGCGTTGATGACTTGAAGATTAAGGGGTTGTTACACTAGCTGATACACTGGCTGATAGCAGAGCTGTTAGGGTCTTTAGTTTAAGTTGTAGCAACTTCGATAGATTCCTGAATAATTACAATTCATCATCATATTGTCTTCACGTCAGATTCGCAAATGGGAAATTAAGTAGTTGTGTTTTCCCCGACATTTATCAATGTGTACAGCCTTACATATACCTTAAACTACATATAACCGGTCTTTGTGAGTACATAGAAGATTTTAGAGAGAACATAATTTAATGGGTTTTAATTTTGACAGATGTTTTATAAAAAATCTAACTAAAGTCTAAAATGTGGCAAAGATTTCATCTCTACAATTTCAGCACCTTTAATATCTCGGACAAAGTCACGGACATAAATAAATGAAATTATTTTTCTGTAGAGCTAAAGGGCCAGAGATTTTTTTTACTTCATTTAAAGCGAGCGAGGCCGCGGTAAAAGCTAGTATACAATAATTGTATCTTAATTAATAGCAGTTAAACATTATATTATTAAAATTGGGTGTTATCTCAATTGTAAAGTTATTTAATCATTATTTATCAGGGGTTCATCCCCTTCTTCAGGGTAACTTAGTTGATAATTTTACGCATAGCGTTTCTTTGTTCTCTGAGGGATCTCGGGCAGAATTATTTGCGTACAGTTCTGGTAATCGGCCGACAAGTTACCTTTACCAAATCGTTTAGAGTCAATTAATATAACATTGCCACGTCATTATGCGAAAAACACGCCTAATTACTTATGATAGTTAAGTTAGTGGTTTGGAGCTTGCTGCTGGCTTATTTAGCCTGCAGCATGAATGGGCCGGCTCGTCCGGGGAAGTACCACACTCCCACAGAAGACCGACGCCTGAATGGCGGCTATCAGCCGCCATGCACCGTCCAGTGAGTGGGAGAGCCGGAGGCTCAACTTGCTGACCTATAAAAAATCCCCCGCCCTCCTCATTTGGGGAGAGCGATATCGACGGCGGGACGGCGATATCTATTCATACTAATATTATAAATGTAAAAGTGTGTATGTTTGTCCGTCTTTCACGTCAAAATGGAGCAACGGATATGTGTCATTATGTGGAGATAGTTGAAGGGCTGAAGAGTGACATAGGCTACTTTTTATCCCCCCGCCCCCGAATTTGACGCGAGCGAAGCTGCGGGCTAAAACTAGTATTTTATAATATCGATATGTGGTGGTGATATGTGATATACGGAATACGTAGTTGCATAAAAATCTAAATACTAACCTATTAACGTCGAATTTTGCCTCTTTGAAAATTAAATAGCCAGCAAGCTTTCAGTTCCCGTCTAGCAGCTTAAAAGCTGCGTAATTAAAAGTTTTCACTTCGCCGCGGAAGCCACTTCCTATGACGAGTGCCAATCAGATTAAAATTTATTTATATTGGCCTAGTTTTTAAAGGCTAAGTACTTGTTTATTCGAAATAAAAATTCTGCGTGGCAATCAACGAGGTTAATGATTTATGAAGTGAAAATATGTAATCATAAATATTTTTTTTATATATGTAAGAGGGAGGCAAACGAGCAGGCGGATCACGTGATGTTAAGTGATCACCGCACCCCTTAACAACTGCAACACCCGTGGAGTCACAGAAGCGTTGCCGGCCTATTAAAAAGTTAGGCCTCCATATTTTCCAGAAATGCAACATTTAAAAATAAATTTAATTTGATTTTGATATATGTTTATCTATTTAGATCAGCATTTCTTTTCAGGTTTAGATTTGATCCTTAGTCATATTTGAGACTATATTAGTCTTATATGAAGTAAATCAGCCATATTTAGATAAAAAGAAACGGTGATTTATGTATGAAGAGTGCATACCACGCAAAATTAAACACAGATTACAAACTCGACATTTCAGTCAAAGTCAAAATCAAAATCAAAAAGTTTTTTATACAAGTAGGCCAAATGTTGGCACTTTTGAATCGTCATTATACTATTTGTTGATTGCAAAGCTACAAACTACCAGCGTTTCGGAACGACCACTACTGAGAAGAACACGCCTAAAGAAACTCAGCAGTATTGGTCCCTACAAGCCTGAAGGGCCGCAAAAAATATTTAGAAATATAACAATTTAAAAAAAGTAACACAATAGTGAGAAAAATATAATAATAAAGAATTAAAGATTAAAATACATAATTAAAATCAAGCTGGGAGTGTCCTGTGTTGTATAAACTAAGGTACTAATGAGAAAAAAGGATACTACAGTATTCATACTAAGGCAACGTGGTTAAAAGATTGGCAGCCTTACCAGCATAACTCCCAATAAAAAAAATTAACGTAGGCGTATCTGGCTGAATTTTTGTTTGCATTAAATATATTTAAAAAAACATGTGCGACGAATAGCACTATACAGGCTGAAGAATGACGCATGTTTGCAAAATTAAATAAAAAAATAAAATGACGTTGACATTTTACAGAAAGGCGGGAAAGAGGAGAAAACAAACTTTTCACGATCGCATTAATTCGGAAGACGGCGCTTATTTTCTGCTCAAAATAGGAAAAGGTATTCGAGATCAAAACTTTCTGAAAGCACAAACTTTCCTAATATACACCAAATAACTTTTTTAATCATTGAGCCATGGCATTTTGCATAAAATAGTTTAAGTCTTTGCAAATAAACCGAAAGTCAGTGAACTCAAAAGGCATAAGTAGCACGAATGGAATACTATACAATCCAAACGAAAAGAAAATAGTAATTACTTAATACAAATTCGACATAATATCATTCCAATACTTTCCCCCAATTTTGCTCGAATCTTTCTTTTGTAAAAAAAACTGTTTTCTAATAAACAAAAACACTTTCTAGCAACATAATGAGAAATGCGTCTTCATTAACACATTTAAAAGTGCATTATTCCGTCGTCCAACTAAAGAGCTATCCTCTGAACTGCTTTTTAACTCACAGTTGTTAACCAAAACGGTTTTTAGTCTGTCCTCTTTGCTAGTTAGTGTCCTAAATTGGGTTTAGTAACAATGGCAATTAGTGTCTCAGCCTTTGCTTTGTCGGGAGAAAATTAAATATTAATTTTCTCATTTAGAGATGAATATGAGATTGTAATACGCGGTGGAGAACAATGATCTCTCGCAGTTATATATCCTTCGGGAGTACTAAATTGTCTTGAATGATGGACGATTTTTTCATACAAGTTACTCGCTTCAAGTTTAAATATAAGTATATGATTTTCGGAAATCTATTTAGCCGTTTGCAATTATTCAGATCTTTTCTAGATTTTCTTTTTATGTCAGAGGAAGACAAACGAGCAGGCGGGTCACGAGATATTAAGTGATCACCGCCGCCCATAGACAACTGCAACACCCGCGGGGTAATAGAAGCGATTGTGTAGTTGACGATTAAAATTTTTACTATAGAGTTTTTTTATTTGATCATGTATAAAACAATGTTATTATTCATCGATTATACATAACATTTACTTATTTGTACAACCGGACTTTTACATATACAAAACTGAATATATTACACGAGCAAACAAATCTATTCTCTAAGCAAAACTCAAAACAATGAAATTAATGATCTAAATATATAAAAGCAAAATGTCACTTACTTATCACGACATCTCTGAAACTACTAGAGGTTTCATTTTTGGGACGTAAATGCTCACTAAAATGGGGTTTTGAAAATTTCCCGAAGGATCCGGAACTGTAAGGCGCGGACGCAGTCGCGAGCACAAGCTAGTAGTAATAAATACATCCATCTTTCCACCAATTTTTCTGAACCCAAAAACATGCAACAATTCTCACACTAAACAGTTCACATGAAAATACTATCTCGATTTAGTCACGACCAAGCGGCTATGACCTCTGATAGCATTCAATGGAGTTAATTTTAAACTGACCTTGGTTTTTAATTATTTACCGCCAAATTACAATTACGAAGGCCTTTTAAACAAATACGTTTCACGGAAATGGTTTCACAGTGACACTTTACTTCGTGAAAATTATATTGTTAAATTACACAATGATAAATGTGAATCTCGGTTTTCTTTGTTAGAATTTCATTATTAGGTTGAAAATTTTCAATTTGAATAAATATTGGTATTTTAAACACCTAATTAACGTGGCTAACCGCTACCCATGATGAGGGTTCGGTCCCCGGTCAGGTCACGATGGAAAATTATCTTTTTCTGATCGACTTGGGTCTTAAATGTTTAGCTATATGTGTTGTTAAATTGTATAGTATCGTTGAGTGATTCGAACTTAGTTCGAGGATAATTCAATCTGTGTGATTAGTTTAACTATTGTTTTCAAGCCATCTAAATGTATCTAATTTTATTTACGAACACCATCTAGTGACAGTAGCAGTACTAAATAGTCAATAATGCATCGCTTTGCTCTATTGATTCTGCACCTGATATGAAACTGATAATAGTTTTAAAAAACCTGATACAACCCAAGAAAGAATGTCAATTTATGAACACAAAGTTAAAAGACATGCAAAATTCGTTTCATATTTTGAGTGACAGCCACAAACAAGCAATTTCGACCGCCCATACTGCAGCAAAACGTTAAAAAATCCGGTCTAATCATGAAGAAAAATGACCGAAAACCGCCACAAAATTTTCAGGCAAAGTGTAGCAGAAAATTTTTGACCGGGGGGAGGTGATGAATAAACCCCCAAGTCCCACACCACCCCGGGTGGGATCCTGTTGGCCCCGCCGAATTGGACATGTCGGTTTTATATAAAATGCTTTCGTAAATTACAATCGTATATTTTGAGTAATACTATTATGTCAAATTAAAATGGATTTTTTCAAGTGTGAGAGGTTTCATTTTTTTCAAACATAATTATTATCATAATATAATTATATTTAAACGAAACAAATCTGATTTTTTAGAATGTATAATAAATTCTTTAGAGATTATATCAACCAAGAAAAAAAAATGAACACGATACGATATGACAGAATTATATTTTGTAGGAAAAAAATACTGCTGCTCTTTCTGCGCAGATTATAAAAGATAATCATTCTCATATTTGATGAGCTAGCAACCTGTCACGAAATTCGAATTTAATTCCACAAATTAGTCCACAATTCGCATTCCAAGCTATCTATTTTTAGTTATATTTACTCTGTATAAAGAGGATCCTTTTTTACGTCGATATCTGTAATTATAATATGAATATTCGCGCCACAATAATTCACATCGGGGTCAAACGGGAATGCCTTTATCAGGGTGAAACGAGAACAGTAGGCTCTCGTCCCCCTTGAGCGGAGCGTCCTCACGGCTCTCATCTATTGTTATTGGAGGGCTGCAGCGGCATGTATCCCTGCGCATGCAGTTTTCCATGCCGCACTTTTAAAAAGGGACTGGAAGATTTGCTTCGTCATCGTCTCATTATGTGGTTGAAATACCTTTTGTTTTTTTAACCTCTTGTTATTTTTAAGCAGGAACTTATAACTGACTAGCTTATGACGTCATTCGCGTCTAATCACAAAATGTCAATATCAAAAGTTTTTCTTAAGTTTACGCGAATTGAAATTAAAAATCATCCTAATTTCAATAGAGATTATGGTTGGAATCTACCACCTGCATGGGAACCACTATTAAAGGCAATGAAACCCAATGTTAAACACAACACAGTCAAATTTACAGACACTGTGAGCGCATATTGTGTGAATCGGAACGACACATAATAATTTTCAAAACAGAAGGTAGCTTGTAATAGCCCACACTTGTGAAGCTTAGAGACCACCCCACCTCAGTCTTCCGTGAAGATGGATGCTGAAAAGTATCCGAAACGTCGGAGCTCAATAAATAGTTACACATAGAAAACTTAAAACAGTTTCCGTTGTGTGTAGTGATTAAACCGCGATAAAATCCGTTAAATTTGTTTCATTTCAATATCTAAAGTTCTAAGCGTCGTGTCAAGATGAAAACAATATGGAATGGGTTAGCAACCTGTTAATATTTCCATCAATAAACTCACGGCTAAACGTGGTATTTTAATTTCGTGACTCTTTCTATCAGTTCTGTCTACCTTGTGAGTGACAAAGACAAAGTATATACAAAGAACAAAGAGTCTAACTCTTGAATTATATATACCATAAGCGGAAAAGCAACAAGCACAATATGCTATGTATTGCATTACCAAAATGGTTAATTTATAACGACATCTTTGTTTCATTTATCAAACCCACAGTACTAAAACTGTAAATAAATTAAAGGATATAAACGGAATTTAAATACATGAAGTCTATTCACCGTAACAGGAATTTCCCAATTTTATGTTTATCCTGTAGCAGATTGGTAATTCCCATGGCGAACCAATATAAAAGGAAAATTGATCTACGATTGAAAATAATGTTCATATTAAGTACCTCGCAATCCAAAAAAAGCGGTAATTTCAGTTTGAAAGTACAATCGGGAATAATATTTTTATATAATTACTATTATAAGAAAGGCTTAGTCGGTATATTTAATTTTCTGTTATTATTTAAGAGGGAGGCAAACGAGCAGGCGGGTCACGTGATGTTAAGTAATCGCCGCTGCCCACAGACAACTGCAACAGCCGCGGGGTCACAGAAGCGTTGCCGGCCTATAAAAAACCCCGGAACCCGAAGTTGGGCCTCCGGCTCTCCCACTCACCGAACGAAGAATGGCGGCTGATAGTCGCCATTCAGGTGTCGGTATTCTGTGGGAGTGTGGTACTTCCCCGGACGAGCCGGCCCATTCATTCATTCATTCATTCAGGCTCATACCACTACAAGAAAATTAAAGTTGTTTACCATAAGACAGTTTATTATTTTGAAGATAGTACAATAAACCACAGTACAGACGCACCGATACGCACAGAGAGTTCCCCTGTGCGTATCGTGCGTGTACAAAAACGTGTTTCTTTTGTAGTTTTTAAAATAATTATTTTTTCTCCCACAACACTTTAAACAATATTTCTCTTATTGCGTTTTTTCTGCAGTCATCAAGTCCATTTCACTTTAAAACTAATAACTTGGCTCAAAGCCTGCCATCTCATTAGTGAGTTTGTTAATAAGTATCTAAGAAGATTATGCAGTCTTTCGGAAGTTAGTTTCCAAGGAACGCTTCATTAAAGGAGGTACTATACTAGCGATTTAACTTGTATTCCTCCCATTCCCGTGGGAATAACGGGACAAAAAGTAGCCTATAGCCTGCCTAGATAAATGGACTATCTAACATTGAAAGAATCGTTGCAATCGGGCGAGTAAGCTTTTAGCAACCTTTTAAAAGTCTGCATGTATGTATGACAAAAAAAAAGTGTACAGATTAAAAATATTCAGAATGAATATTTATTCCTCTTTTTACAGGCTCGTGCAACTCAAAGGCGTGCATGTAGCCTGAACGTATAGGTAATAGCTACAGTTTTTTGAAACCAGTAAAATGCAGCCGAAAATATTCGGTTTTGTAAAAAAATGCGTGGAAATCTATTCACAGGAATAAGCGCCAAATACGTTGAGTTTTTTTAAGCTTGCTTGGTGGTCAAAAGCCGTCACACACAGAAACCAGGGGCCTTTATTTTAGATAATAATGCAATGAGATTTTTATACAACAAAAAATTGACATTACGTGTATTCATTGTAAATAAATAAATAAAATAATTAGGTATTATAATATACTAGCTTCTGTCTGCGATGTCGCCCGCGCGGAACTTCATTGTCTATATCTCGGGTTCTAAGCGGTATATCCGGACCAACGCTAATATAATTATCGTTTTGGCTTCTATAGACACCCCTAAAAAGAGCCCCTTACATTTTTTTCCTTATTATCTCCCACGTACAGACATAGCTCGGTCACAGTTTTATTATATGTATAGATTATCTTAAATATTTCAAACTACTCCAATTGACAAGTTTCCATTTCGCTAAAATAGCTTTGAATAAGTTTATATAAATTACATACATATGTATATGTACATAAATTATGTTTTGTGTAAAGACTAATATATATAACTGTAATCTGTTTACTGCTTGAATTAGTTTACAATTATAATTTCTTTTTTTGTATGAGCGCCTCCCGCCGTCATTCGTAAAGTTTAGCAAGTTTTTGATATCATTGTAATTTTGTTTTCAAATAAAATAAAATAATTACTACCATGATTGACTATATATAACAGCTGCAGAAACAAATACGTATTTATTTAAAACCTCTAATTTTGCGTCAAGAGTTACATAAATATGACCCAAAATACAAAATCCCAGTGCTGAGAACCCGAGATTAAACATAGCCAACAAAGTTTAGAATTCACGGATGAAAAGTGGTGGTTCTAGCTGCAACAAATTGCAGCACAGGATAGATGGGCTGTGTGCACCATTTCTCTTTTTATTCCATTTATTTTGTGCAACAAATGAAGCGAAGAACAGAGCGAGTTGCAGAAACCTTCAATTTGCGGGTAGCGTTTGTTTCGAACGTTCTAGAAGACCATTATGATCACATTTTCTTTTTTTGTAATTCTGTAACGCTATATTATTTAAGACTAAATAAACATTTTATTATTATAATTAGTACATAATAATGTCGAGATGCAATTTTGAAACTTCAAATTATACATAGTATAAAATGTCGACATGAACCGACTTTATTTTTTGCAAGAAATATCAAGATTTTAGACAGTTAATTATTGACAAACTTCGGAAAGAGGTTTCCAAATTCAATGTTGCTTCTGAGGAAATTGCGTTAAAAATTTACCCTTTTTTAAGTCGGTTGCTTCTTAACTCGTTTACCAAATAACAATCCGTCCAGTTTTAGAAGCTTATTAACTAAATACAGCCACTTAAATTTTATGAAGAAACAAATCATTTGACTTTATTTTTGATGGTTCCGCATTCAAAGGGTAAAACTTGGCCCTAAGACTATAGACTCTGCTGTACGTCAGCCTAGTTGTCTGTATGTCCATCTGCCACCAAGTGAATATCTCATGAATCGTGATAATTTAATTTTTCACAGATGATGTATAACAACAAATATGAAATAAATAAATAAGGGGGGCTACAAACGTGATATTTATGATTTTTTTAAAAGAAATAGTATAATGCACGTAGCCGGTTTTATTTTATTGAATAAATAAAATGATTACAAAAAGCAAAATTTATCATAAATCAGACAATACATGTTAATACATTTTACTTGAATTAAAATTTATTTACGCTCTCAATAAGCCGTATGCAAAGAGTGCAGGACATGCAATCCCGAGGGCTTCCTCGGAGATTACAAAATACACACAATGCAGGTAGTATGAAAGAGAGGGCGTTGAACCGCAGTTTTTAACTTGGCTGTAAAATATTCAACAGAAATGCAATATTGCTTACTGCTTTCGATATTAATTTGAGTTTTCAGCTTATTTTTAATGGCTATCTAGACACGATGTCTTTTGTTCCAAATATATTCCTCTGTTCTTTTCAAAACGACATTTTCTTATGATAAATCTTCTAAAACTCTCTGCTAGAGGTTGATAACCGTCATTATAAGAGATAGATATTTCGCGAAATGTACAATGTCTTGGTAAAAAACTTTTAGAAAATAGGAAATTATGCATCTAACGATAAATCGAAACATAATATAAGTTTTTTTTTTTTTTAATTTTAGTAGTACGAATACAAATGCAAAATAATATAACTCATCTATTTCACAAACCCTTTAATTTTTTAAATGAGCAAAGCTAACACTTTCCAATAAGCAGTACATTATGTGTACATAATACACACTCTAGGAGACTATCACATCTTTATAAGGTTCATAACAATTTAAATGTACATAACTATGTCTAGAATATACATAACTATATATAATTCTTATAAAAATCATAAAAAGGCTAATAGAATAAAGAGAAAAAAAGCCTTTTTTTCGACTGGCGATTTTTTTGATGTGAATTTTGCTAGTTTATACGTGTATCTTTTATGTATAAAGCAAAAAACACTCGCTTACTCATTATGGAATCTCAAAAAATATAAGTGCTACGGGTCTTGATGTTCTTTTAAGGTAGGTACATGCTACGACGGGTATACGCAAAATTCCCACGGGACCGGGGATTCTAGGTCGCAAGCATAGTCGCGGGAAAAGCTAGTATAATATAAGCGGACATCCCTAACGCTGCCTAGGAGATTACAGAAATACGCGGGTGCACAACGCAGACGGGACGAACGGGAGGGCGATGAACCGTACTTTTAAACTTTGCAGTATAAACTATTTAGATTGAATACAATAATTCGATTTGAAATTTATCGAATATTATTTCTTGTTATATGGGATTTTAGTGTAGTGTATCGCTTACTAGTTATTAAGCGACGTTAAAGATCCAGACACAAAGTTCTCAGTTATGATTGATTTTTACCATTTTGTATGACTAACAATGGTGAAACAAATTTAATTAAAATATAAACATGTTGGTTACAAAAATATATAAAAAAAGAATAAACAAAAAATAATACATATTTCATACCAGTATGTGCTGTGTAGCAAGTGCAGCAATTATGTATTTTTGACATTTACCTGAAAAAGAAACCAAGAATTAATGTAATTACATACTTAGAAACTACTTCACGCAAAATTAATTTTTTTACAGGTTATATTTATATGTAGCTATAACTATTATTCTACAGGCACATAAGAAAAAATAAGAAGTAAACTAGTAAAATAATTAAATGGGTAATCACTGTCAAGTCAAACGTATAGACTTAATAAATACCTATACGGGACAAATAACACAAATTGAGTTAGCCTCAAACTAAGTTCGAGACTTGTATTATGAGATACTAACTCAACGATACTATATTTTATAATAAATACAATACATATATAGATAAACATCCAAGGCCAATCAGAAAAAGGTCATTCTCCATCATGACCTGACCGGGGACTCCTGAGTATCGGTCAAGTACGTTAACCGTCACACCACGGAGTACTCGTATTTATGTACCAAAGTGTAAGCTTGTTTCGTTCGCTTTAACAAATAGCTACAATTTTCCTGTAATTCTCACGAAAGTGGAACAAGTGTTGGTGAAAATGATAAACTTTCGCTAGTCTTGGACAAATTTACCACATATCCTAGGCAAGTGGTAACCATTATTTCAAAAAGGAAAAGAAGAAGGGGTGTTGAAATCGTGAACATTAAATACTTGCTTAAGCCATGCAAGGGACACCGTATAATTTCCCCTAATGAAGAAAATGGACAAGAGTAATGATAATGTCTTGCCCTTTTAAGGTATGTAATCGCGATAATTTGTCGAGTTAGGGTTGGGAAACTAGGGTCGTGAAAATTTATAACTTACAATCTTTACAGGTTTACGTATACGGCAATATACTACATAATGCAATACATACATATATATTATAAGATCATATAAAAAGACAGAATTTAGTTAGCGAATATTTTTCGCTTTAAATTATATCAGTCTGCTTCATGAATTATACACACATAACACATCAAGAAATTACTATACGTGTATAGAATGCTGGTAGTCTGTAGCTTGATTAAGAAATTTTTTTTTTTTATAAAAAGCAGGCGGGTCAGGAGCGTTGCCGGCCTTTGAGGGATTTATACACTCTTTTCTTAAGGTTCCGATATCGTATTGATCACTCGGCGCGCGAGCTTTATAATT
>JADGIL010019583.1:0-19316 GCA_020352625.1 Cactoblastis cactorum
TGTTTGTCATTCTGTCTGTAGCATCATATCATCCAAATGGGTGAACCGATTTGGGTGATTCTTTTTTTGTTAGTAAAGTGACTTCATCAAGAGTATTTTTAGCTATATTCTAACCCCCAATGCAAAAGACGAAGTGACGTGTGTTTTGCTATATTACAATGTCGGGGGTTTTTAAATTTAATTACTTTATTGTCTGTTTGTTTGTTTTAATATCTTTATTGTACGCAAAAACAGTAACAAGTAACAATTTTAAATACTACATACAAATACGGACTTATCCACAAACTTACTTGTTCACAAATAAACATTTTTGATGGTTTGATTTCATTCATTTTTCAATTTCGCTATTATTTAGATAGTAACTTCTAGTACAGTCGCCTGAATAAAAGTGTCGTATCGCATCGTGTATCAGTCAATCTGAAAATAACTTGGAAAGAAATCTGAACCACTGCGCGGGGGAACAAAGACGATCCCTACACGTTTTTGCTCTCCGCTACAACATAATATGAGTTATGGCCGCTATACACGATACGATAGCGCTGAACGGAAAAAGCTGTTTGGTTTGGCGATACAGTTGTTTGTCTTTACATCTAATAATAATAGGGACCAAGACTGCTTGAGTTTCTTTCGGAATTTCTTCTCAGCAGCGGTCGTACCTACTTAAATATTTTGATATTGATTAAAGAGAAAATCTGAGATGTTTCAGTAGTATCAGTGATCTTTGACAGCTAGATCAGCACGCTGAATAAGAATATAAAGACCACTGGACACTTAAAAATAACTGTGTAAATACATCAACACATGTTTTGGAAAAAATTAAGCGAAAAAAACTGTTCTAATTTAAGAGCTAAAAACTCAAAAAGCAGTTATTTTATACACTTTCTGATAAATCGATTATACTCGTAATTGTACGAGTGTACGATCGTGACGACTTTTCGTATCATGTGCGGCTGTCATAAGACTTATAACCGTGGCACACTCGGGTAACTGGGTAGATGGGATAAATCGAATTTCGTTCTGGGTGTTCTTTGCTTAGTTCATGACAAAGTCCGGTCAAGTTTGTGTGCATTACGGCTTTAACTTTCTACTTCAGAGGAAGCCGGAATATAATTTCGTTGTGTAGTTTTTCGAATTTTTTTTAAGTAGTTAAGGTTTGTATTTTTATTGAATTTTGATAGATTTTCTTTGATTTAGTAGAAAAGTTCTATATAAAATATAAGCCCTTATCCCTGACTAGCTTGCTCTCTATATAGTTTTTTATATTATATTACAGATTAATATGCGGTTACCATGTTTATGTATTCGAAATAGTAAAAATAAACTTTTATGAGGAAAAAAACTTAAATACATTTTTCATTATTCTGTACAACGTTAATAACGAATTCTTGTTTGTTTTCATCGATGGAAAATAAAACTACATTACTTCTTCATCATAATACATTAAGCATTTGCTTAATAATCTTCTTATTTATATTTATATTACATATTAATGTCTGTAAGTTAGTATGTAGGGGCTTCTTAAAATACAGATGCGATTAAAATATACCTACATAATTATCTTTCCCGCTATTATTTGATACTACTTTATCTAAAAGTTCTTAATATAGTTTATTTTGATATCACTAAATGAAAATTATTTTTACCTACAGCATATACCATACCTACATACATTTACCTACAGCAATAATAATATTTTGAAAATCAGAACCACTATGCCCAGAGTATCTCGGTATCTCAAGAGTATCTGTCGATTTTCAAGTCTCAAAAGTATTCTGTGACAAAATCGAAGTATGCCTTTCTCATATCCTGTCCATCTTTGAATAAACTATTTGATTTTATATATTGAGCAACACTGGCCTCTATAAAGAGGGCCATTCAAAACTCTTCGTGGCAGACGGCCGCCGCTATCGGCCAGTATTTATGAATGTTTAAAAAGCAACTTTAGCTCACAACCAAAGAGTATTATTATTATGGAAATAAGGACTGCCATAGCCGCTTTTGCACTTTACTGAATGCACTTTACGAGCATTCTATAAAATATTTAATGTCACTCATAAGGCAGTAGTGCATGCGAGCGAATCAGTTAACATATCAGTCGTTTATTCGAAAGCTGTAATTTTGTTATTTACTATAGAGTTGCTAAGTAACATTGTTGCGTACCGTTGATGAACTTTAGTTTTTACATACAAATCCTAGTTATCGTTGCGTTGGTTATAAGTAGACATCACATTAGTGATCACGGCATGAAAAGAGTTTGATAAACGCTACGTAATCGAGTAGAAAAAGATGATTAAATCCAATATTATGTGATTTTATTTAATTATTATAATTACCTATCCGTGAGAATTCATACGGTAAGTATACAATATGACCAAATTGTTAACAAATTACCAAGGTAAGTACACTCAATGAGACTAGCCTCTCCACTCGATCATTAAGATAATAATAAAAATAAAACTTAGATTTAATATAGATGGGTTCCTTCTATATATAAGTAAATAAGAATAATTTAATAAAAAGTTAGAAGTTATTGTCGCCCAAATTTGAAAAACAAAGAGACATCTATGTAAAATATAAGGTAACAAAAATAACTGATAAGTACCTTTGAAACCTCAAAAGCTGTTAGAAATGCACGCCATCTATTGAATTTATGGTTAATTATTTAAAGAGGTATATTAAAGGATGATCAGTGATTAAAACAAAATATAAAAGACAGGGCCTAATTAATGATAAATTAATTTTAATCACATAAACAGTGGACAGAATTCGGACGTTTTGAAAAATTAAGTTTATATTATTTATTTGTCGATAATGTTGAATAGCAACTAGGCCGCAGAGTGAGCTTGTAGAAAGCAAGTAACGATTATGAGATTGTTGTATTCGATTACGACGGTGTTACGAAAAAATTACATCACTATTATGTCAAAAATTTGCGAAATAATACGACAGAATCGAGAAGCTAATATCGCCGTCAAATCAATTTAGAAACAAAGGCCTTCCTAATTAATTTGGATTACCTATAGCCGGGCGGAGATGATCATGAGCACTGTGCGTGGTCAACTAAAATAGATTTTGTAATATTTATACGTATTGTGACGTGTTATCAAGGCAAACGAACTTAACACATTCATTGCAGAGTTAAACAATATATTTTTGTTTAAAAAGACATTGTTAATTACCTAAAAACATTGTAATGTTTAAATCCTTGTTCAGCTCTTTGATAACTCAAGCCAGCTGTCAAGAGGTGGGTAAGTTTTTATCATTTAATGTCCAAAAAGGTTTACTAATATTATTCTAAAAGGTTTTATATGTTTAGAAAGCAATATTGGCATGCAGATATTTTTTTACGTGATAAGGCATGCCCTTGAGGCGCCCGCCCTTGACCTGCAGGATACGTCACTTTGCGGCATGCAATAAATATTTGCATAACAACAACACCTGTCTCACATTAACATGACAAATAAATTCTCAAATAATATACATATTATAATGCTTATAAATACATAACATTATTAGATAACCAAACACGTAACCTAGTTGACCTTACAAAGATTTTTCGTTGAAAATTCCATTCAGCTAATGTTCAAAAAGATTTAAAAAAACTACTACTTACCTAAGATGGTTTGGACAGATTTATTTCATTTTTTTATTATATCAGACATGTCAGTCTGTTATGAATGATTGAAGCAGTGTAAAGCTAAATTATCATGTCATATACTTGAGTACACAAGATAAATTCTTATCTGTTACGTCAGCTATCCTAATAACTATCAATTCAGTACGATTTGTGGCTTCACAACAAAATGTCTACTCGACGGGTAATTTATTACTTTTTAATCATTCACTGTGCCAGTATCACATGCTTAATTAATTTTATCTTTTTAAAACAATCGATTGTTTATTATTTTTAATTAAGTGAGTGAATTTGAGAAATGTGTTTTATTGCGTTTGCAAGTGGATTTAGAATAAAAATTGCATTAATATTGTTTTTATTTTTAATTGCCTTGCGATATTGTGTTTATCATAATGGAAAGTGCAGTGTTCTCATCAAATAATGTTTATCATTTTAAATTTATAATTATAAAGATAACGTGTTTCGTGTCATTGTTTAATGTTAAACTTTAAAAGGTAGAGAGAGAAACTGAGAGTAAGTTGACATTGACAATGATTACATTACATTTGTGACCGTCAATTTAAATGAAAGATATTGATGAGCGGTAGGTATGATATTATTCACAAAAATTAAGTAAGTACGTGATTTTTGTTTGTAGATGATACAAAAATTCTGTAAAAAAGTTATAAGTGCATAAGTTGATTATGATAATACTGTGTAATACCAGTATTAGATAGTAGTAGATAGCCTAATATATTAAATCTATATAAATGAAAACTAAAAGCCGAAATGTATATGTACGCACATACATAATTTCAGAAGGACTGCACCAAATTGGATGATTCTTCTTTTTTATGTATTCCTTATTGGCAAAATAAGGTTTCTAAACAAGAAAATTTATAAAAAATAACAAGATTATAAAATATGATGGTACGAAGTTCGCTGGGTCAGCTAGTACATTATATAATATGGCCTATGAAAATTTATAAAAAAAATACCAATATAGTGAGATACCAATATACGGTTATTTTTTGCAAAAAAAAAGAGCTATTGAATTTACATCATAGAGCATTGTTTTTGTCACCAGTTTTATTTGTGGTGCCAAACCTCATTATGTATTATTTTTTTCAAATTTTTTTACTGTCTATACATAGATATGTATAAAAGTAAATTACTATCAGCATGAAGTCGCATTATTTAAACTTTTTCTGACAAAATTACATAGCGATATTGTATAGAACATTATGTTGTACTTACATATAAGATACTGAATCTTGTAGAGTTCAAATATTTTAATCACAGTTAACAGTTAGCTGTTTTGAATTATAACTAAATTGTTTTCCACATTACTTATTAGTAGTCACTACAATACCAGGCCTACTAATAGTTATGTCTCGACAAGTACTGTGGGTAAAATGTAAAAAAATAAATCATTCTATTGTTTAACTACAGCTAAGTTAACACAACTTGGCCATAGAATAAAATATATTTTACATGTTGATTTTACATACTAAACATTACATTTGTTTTACAGTAGTAGGTAATTGTTCAGTCGACATCTAAAAGTGATTATTTTAAAAAGTCTACAGCCATGGAGTTTGTACTTTTTTCTGGAAATTGAATAATTTAATACAAATAGAATTCTAACATAACAATATTTATAAAATAGAACTAGTAATATTAAAATGGAAAGAAAAAGTGTATAGACAAAGCATAATAACACTTATGGCTTCATATTTTTTAAAGAAAGGCATCACGTCATGATTGAAAACAAGTAATATCGACTTGACCTAAATAATAATTACTTATATTTTTGCAAGTTTAAGAAAAACGTATAGTTTAATAAATTACTATAATAATCTGTGGTAAATAAAACAAATAGTTTAATGTTTGTTCATAAATCTTTTATTTTTTATTTTAGTAAGTCAGGGTCAAAAAAATTTTATTCAAATACACCGGAATCTAGCACTTTTTAATCGTCAATTTATTCAATTTAATTCGTTTCCTTAATCAAATCATTTAGAGCTACTTTCTACCCTATAATTGAGATTGAGCAGTGCAAGGAAACCGCGGGACAATAGCTAGTCAAAAATATATAGCATAAAAAATTACAAAGTCAACAGAAGGGACTTACATAATCCATTTGTTGTTTATTGTTTTCAATACTCAATCAAGTGTTTGATAGTGTTATCACACTGATGCCCTAACTGTAAGATTTTAACGTAACAATTCCTTAATATTACTGGACTATTTCATAAATCATCATCGTGCAAGCGTGATGTACTGTACAATAATAAATTGCGATAAAAAAATTTAATTTAATTTGAATAATATTTTAATATTGAACTTTGGAGGGATTTGGGTTATAATTTGTGTTTTAATTACAATACTGTAAAATTGTGTAAATAAAAATAAGCAGCAGTACTTAATTGATGACCTCCGTGGTGTAACGGTTAACGTACTTGACCGATACTCAGGAGGTCCCGGGTTCGATCCCCGGTCAGGTCATGATAGAAGATGACTTTTTCTTTTTTCTGATTGACCTGGGTCTTGGTTGTTTATCTATATATGTATCGTTGAGTTAGTATCCCATAATACAAGTCTCGAACTTAGTTTGGGGCTAACTCAATTAGTGTGATTTGTCCCTATATATTTATTAATTATTTATTTTATTTAATATGATAAATACCTTTCCCAATCCATCTGTTAACAATTGATAGTGAGAGATAATTATAATGTTATATAAAAAATTAAAATCGTAATAATGAACAGTAATTTGAATTTGAAAAAAGAAAATAATGAGAAAGAAACAAAAGGGAATCACAGCAAAATTTTTTAGAATAAAAACAGTATATTTGGTGTAAAAAAAAACGTAAAATAACTATGCTTTCTTGGTTTCAGGGGGCTGGTTATTTAAAAAGAGCTGACACTGACAAATTATATGAGATATTTCTGAAGTACGCGACCGTCGAAAAAAATGGAGAGAAGCATATCACCAGCGAAGACTTTGTGCGCAAGTTCCTTGGACTATTCACTGAAGGTAACTTTTTTATTACTAATCTTCTGATAGTCTACGGGACCTTCCGTAGCGATATTTTTACTTCGTAGACGATCTTTAGTTGCGATATTTTGATAAGCCGTCTCCTCAGTCGTTTGTTATACGTTTTCCAGATATAGTACGTATACAGTGCGTACTTGTTTATATATGAACAAGTACGATACTATATGTGGAAAACGTGCGTGCAGACACGATAACACCACAATAAACCCTTGTTACCGCCTAAATGTTTTCATTTATTCGTTAAAACTTAATATATTCAATTATTTCTAAGTGATATATGTAATTATTATCATAAATGTAGGTTTTGTAATTTTTTGGGGTTTCAGTACTAAAGACTTGATTAAGAAAGGTCGTAACCTTTCGCTTTTATTATTATTATATTAGTATGGATTAAGCGGACGGGTTTGTTTAATTGAACGCTAAAAATTCGTTTAGCTATATTTAGTACATCTATCGAGGAGATTAGACTACTTTTTCCCGTAATTACCACGGGAACGCAGACCTGTGGAAACCGCGGGCCGGTCGCTATTTTTTGAACAAGAAATAAATAGGTTTCAAGTTCGCGTCCCTCTATCGATATAAGCCGAAGCATTGATACTAGATATCTGGTAACGATAAGATAAGAAATGAAACCCGTCATCGGTTTAGATGCATCATCCTTGAATGCAGGTTACATAAGTACTTTTATTTATGTACAGTCAGCAAAACATAAATAATTATCATAATTATTGTAATTATATAATTGTGATAGCTTTCACAAATGATATATGTATCTGTTTCTGTTACCGTTATAACGAACGAATAAAATATTTAGCTGTTTTTATAGATAATGACAAGTCCGTCTCGCACTTGTCTGGTTTTATTTTTTAAATATTAATAAAAATGGCATTGATTGTGCTGATGGCAGTATTTACCAGTTAAGGCGTTTTCGTCTTAGAACCGAGTTCGCAACTTTCTAAACCACAGATTAACACTTAAAAAGCTGATTTAATAATTTAGAGTCTAAGGAAACTGTAAAAAATATATAATTATATACATATATTTTTACAGCTTCCAAATAAATATTTTCAATAATCCTTGCTTTACTGTTAACAAATGGCATTTGTTCTAATATTCGCCGATCGCTTACAACATCCTTTGCGAACAAAGTATTTGTTGTTTAGTTCTTATAAATTGTAGATCATTATGTTGAGAAAAGAGGACAAGGAATTAACGATTTCTCGGCGATAAGCATCAAAGTTTTACATAGTAACACTTAAACAAAGGGGTCTATTGAAGGTGTCAGGGCGATATGAATCTTATACCTATTTAATCCTAAACACTAACTTTGTTCGCAAATATCATATTATACATTCCAATGTAGTACGATTAAAATGTTAAATTGGCAATGTTTTTTTTATGTTAGAGGGAGGCAAACGAGCAGGCGGGTCACGAGATGTTAACATCTCGTGGTCACCGCCGCCCATAGACAACTGTAACACCCGCGGGGTTACTTAAGCGTTGCCGGACTATAAAAAACCTCCACCCTCCCCAAATGGGGATGGCGGGGAAGTTGGGCCTCCGGCTCTCCCACTCACCGGACCGAGCATAGCGGCTGATAACCATCATTCAGGCGTCAGTCTTCTGTTGAAGTGTGGTACTTCCCCGGACCAGCCGGCCCATTTATGCTGCAGGCTAACAAAGCAAGCTACGGGCTCCATACCACTACAAGTAGTGTTTTCTCACCACTACAAGTAGTGGCTCCATACCTCTACAAAGTATTGGCTCCATACGATTGTCCGATATTTTACGCTTGAATATTAATTCTGACTGCAGAAATAACATTTCCGATGATCCTAAAAAAATTTAGATTGTCATAATCAACAATTTAGTTGTAAAAATTATAGAATTTCCATGAAAAAATGGCAAAATCTCCTTAAATTCGTAGTTAAAATGTATAAAATGTTCCCATGTGATGAAAATTAAAAACAAGCAAATATATTTTTGGATGTCAGCATTATATGTCACTAGCTTCTGCCCGCGGCTTCGCTCGCGTGTAATACTAGAGGTAAGGAAATAGAAAGAGACAAAAAGTAGCCTACGTCCCTGTCCAGCCCTTTAACTATTTGTACATAAAAATCATACTAGTCTGTTACTCCGTTAAGACGTGAAAAAATGACAAACAAACACCCTTTCCTATTTATAATATTAGCTGATGCCCGCGACTTCGTCCGCGTAGATTTTAAAATATTTGCAATACATAAAATTTTATCCCTCGGTAACCGTACTTTTTTCCGGGATAAAAAATAGCTTATCTTTTATTCTAGGTCATAGACCATCACTATGCCAAATTTCATCCAGATCCGTACGGTAGTTTTTGTGTGATGCGCGTACAAACATACAGACAGACAAAAATTCTAAAAACAATCGTTTTGGCATCTATAAAACATATATAGGGGATCTTTATAGGACAAAGATCCCCTATATATGTTTTTCTTAAATATCTCCCATGTACAGACATAACTCAGTTACAATTATATTATATGTATAGATTATAAGCTGAAATCCTAAGCAACTGTGCTGTGATTGCTTATGCTCGTAGGGCGAAACCTTCAGCCTATAAATAGCATCTAAAATAAAATTCCAATTGCAGATGACTATAACAAAGAATCGGTCAGCCTCATCGCGGGCATCGTGGACATGGACAAAGATGGCTACATTTCATTCTCGGAGTTCCAGGCGTTTGAGGGGTTGCTGTGCGTCCCAGATGCGCTGTACAAGACTGCCTTCCAGCTGTTCGATACCAACGGCAATGGACTCGTCGCTTTTGGTAAGTTCTGCTTTTAGGGTATCATACCTCAAAAGGTAAACAGGGAACCCTTATAGGATCACTTTGTCGTCCTCCCGTCCGTCTGTGGAGATCCCTTTTCTCTGAAACGAGTGGAGGTATCAAGCTAAAATTTATATCAAATACTTAGGTCTACAGTCTCTTGGAGCTGTGCAAAAAATCAAATTTCTAAGCCAACGCAATCAAAAGATACAGCCGTTTATGCTGCAAATTTCCGCATTTTCCAAACTCGCAAGGGAATCAAAACTTACAGGATACTTCCATTGAACTCAGAATCTTGTAAATTTGTTCCGCGACTTCTACTCCATTTGCACTTTGGAAGTGGTATTAAAAAATTAAGTAAAATAGTTTCTAAAAAAATTATTGACGTCAATCAAACTAACAGCTATAACCGAATTGACCAATCAAAAGTGCTAGTATCCTGGTCAGACTCTGTGCGGGAGGTGATGGGGATCTCAGTCACCGAAGCGCTCCGACAAGCCGACGACAGGAGTACATGGAGACGGCTCGTCAAGTCTTCAACCAAGGCTTTCCAGAACGACCTTCAGAAATAAAGACTACGACCGCAGAAGAAATCCTGGTCTATTTAAATAAAATAAGAGTATGATTACTATAAGTCAGGAGAAGGTTTTGGTGTTTTAACCGACTCAAAAAATGAGGTTTATTGAATTCCCTTTTTGAGAAAATAAATTATTATACATTTTTAACATGTCACCTCTCTCCCCAGACGAGTTCGCCGAAGTCATGCGCAAGACAGTGCTGCACAAGAAACTGCCGTTCAACATGGAAAGCACCTTCGTCAGGCTGTACTTCGGCAAGGATAAGAAGCGGTTAGTCACATATCAGGTAATCCATACTAATATTGTATTGTAAATGGGAAAGTGTGTTTGTCTGTCCGTCTTTGAGTTAAAACGGGGCAATGGATTAGTGTGATTTTTTATATAGAGAGTTAGAGGGCTGGAGACATACTATATACATAGATTACTTTTGTCTCTTTCAACGCGAGCGAAGACGCGGGCAGAAGCTTGTGGTTTTTTATGTCAAAGGCAGGCAAAGTGATCACCGCCGCCCATAGACAACTGCAACACCCGCGGGGTTACAGAAGCGTTGTCGGCCTTTAAAAACCTCCGCCCTCCACATTTCGGGAGGGCGGAGAAGTAGGGCCTCCAGCTCTCCCACTCACCGGACGGAGCATGGCGGCTAGAAGACGCCATTCAGGTGATTGTCTGTCCGTCTTTGAGTTAAAACGGGGCAATGGATTAGTGTGTTTTTATAAAGAGAGAGTTGAAGGGCTGCAGAGACATATATACATAGATTACTTTTGTCTCTTTCAACGCGAGCGAAGACGCGGGCAGAAGCTTGTGTTTTTTTAGGTCAAAGGAAGGCAAATGAGCAGTCGGGTCACGAGATGTTAAGTGATCACCACCGCCCATAGACAACTGCAACACCCGCGGGGTTACAAAAGCATTGCCGGCTTATAAAAAACCTCCGGCCTCCACATTTGGGGAGGGCGAAGTTGGGCCTCCAGCTCTCCCACTCACCGGACGGAGCATGGCAGCTGATAGCCGCCATTCAGGCGGCTGTATTAGTGTGGTTATAAAATAAAAAAATATTACGTAAATATTTCCCTTATACAAATTATTTCCACTTTTCAGGAGTTCAGCCAGTTCCTCCATGACTTCCACGAAGAGTATGGAGTTGAGGCTTTCAAGAAGTGCGACAAAGACGGCTCCGGGTTCATCAGCGCTGGCGACTTCAGGGACATCATGTTGACCGTGAAGAGCCACTTGCTTACCAAGGAGTTGAAGAACAAAGTTATTAATGTGAGTCTTTCCAGAGACACGCAGTATCACGTCTTTATCGCTTACGGGTTAGACAGAGCCAAAAGTCGCGAGACTCGAAGGCTACGCTTAGCAAAATGGTGGGATTATTAGTGGAATGGTCATGAAATAGTGATAGGTTGTTAGCCCATCGCCTATGAGAATTCCCATTTTAAGCCCTTTCCCTTAAGTAAGAATACCCATCGGGCAGAAGTGTTGGGGGACGTACGACATAATGCTTTGTACTCTTTAAAAAAAGATATATTTTTATTTTTAAGTGCTTCCCTTATTAATTTGGTGTGCTTTCTTAAGTAAAAAAATGTTGACTATTAACTCCTATTATTAATTTTATTTTTCGAAAATCATGCTGCACAAATGAAAATTTTGCAGCAGTTCACTGAAAATACCTAACTTTTAAATATCCTAATTAAAATTACTATGAAGGACAGACGGACATGGCAGAACTATAAGGGTTCCGTTTTAACTTAGTAAATTAAAATTTCTTTTTTGTCTATTATGAAATAGTCGTGAAATGACAAATAAAAATTTTTTTTTTCTTTTTTTCAGGCGTCCGGTTTCCCCCAAGGGGAGCGCAAAATCAGTTTCCCATACTACATGGCGTTCAACTCTCTCCTCAACAACATGGAGTTGATCAAGCGGGTGTACCTCAATGCCACGAACGGGCATCGAACCCAGGAAGTCACCAAGGAGGAGTTCCTCCACTCCGCTCAGATGATGAGTCAGATCACTCCGTTAGAAGTCGAAGTACTGTTCACTTTGTGCGATATGATTCATCACACTAATGGGTGAGTCGGTTTTGCCAATAGTATTATCATATCCCTGTTTACTACTAAGGAGGTTCTGTGTTCGATTCCCGGTCAGGTCATGATGGAAAATGATCTTTTGTGATCATGATGGAAAATGATATTTTGTGATCATGATGGAAAATGATATTTTGTGATCATGTTGGAAAATGATATTTTGTGATCATGATGGAAAATGATATTTTGTGATCATGATGGAAAATGATATTTTGTGATCATGATGGAAAATGATATTTTGTGATCATGATGGAAAATTATCTGTTGTGATCGTGATGGAAAATGATCTTTTGTGATCATGATGGAAAATGATCCCTGGGTCGTGAGATGTTTTTATATTTGTCATCTAAGTCGCTTTTCGCTGTCTGTCCTTATGTATGTATGCTTATTTTTAAAACTACACAACAGATTCTTTTTATGGTTTTTTAAAGAGATATGATGATTGACTAGGAAGGTTTTTGCGTGCGAAACCGTGCGAAGCCGGGGCGGGTTGCTAGTTTGTTTATAACAAACTAGCGACCCGCCCCAGGTCATAATAGGTGCATCTCTGTTGAGTTAGTATACTATATAACACAAGTCTCTGACTTACTTTATAACTAGCTTAATCTGTGAGGTACCTGTTTATTTATTTATTTTATATCATATCGTCTATATGATTATAAATGTTAATCAAGATAAAAGGCTTAAAACAAGAGCCCCAGGGAAGGAACACTCCGTGTCTAATGCGTTTCCCCACGTTAAAAAAAATACGAGTTTTCTCATAGGCAGTGGACTAGCAACCTGCAGCTTTTTTTTATGACAGAGGGAGGCAAATGAGCAGGCGGGTCACGTGATGTTAAGTAATCACCGCCGTCCATAGACACCTGCAACACCCGGGGGGTCAGAGAAGCTTTGCCGGCCAAAAATTAAATTCTATCCGACGTTATATCGGAATCTTCATTTTTAACTCTATTGAGTTAAATATGGCCTTCGAGTCTCACGAGCATTGGCTCTGTCTACCCCGCAAAAGATAAAAACGTGATGTTCAATCCATTTATATCTAAATTTTGTCAATTAAATTTCTTTTTTTTTATTATTTACATGCAGTAAACAAAAATATACTACAATCGTAAATATTACTGATAAGTTATCACAAGTCACGCGTCAATCACCTTCCATTGACATGAAAATATTTTCGATATTGTTTAATTGTCTATGCATTTCCATAGTAAAGTGCGATAAGCTGATAACGGTGACGTAATGGAAATATAAAAATTCGGCAATATATATTTATTACTATGCTATGGTTACGCTTTACCTTACCTTTTGTTAACCGACGAGCGTGTATGAAAAGATTGATGAATGTGGAGGAAGCGAAGGAAGTATGTCAGGACCTCAGGAAGTGGAAGGATGTAGTCTGCCGACCCCTATGGGAAAAAGGCGTGATCCTATGTATGCATGAGTGAGAATTTGAAATTAATAAAATAACAAGTATTTTTTTTTTTTTTATGTCATAGGGAGGCAAACGAGCAGGCGGGTCACGAGATGTTAAGTATTCACCGTCGCCCTTAGACAACTGCAACACCCGCGGGGTTTCAGAAGCGTTGCCGGCCTGTAAAAAACCGCTGCCCTCCCCCAATGGGGCGGGCGGAGCAGTTGGGCCCCCGGCTCCCCCCCNNCTCACCGGACGGAGCACGACGGCTAATAACCGCCACTCAGGCGTCGGTCTTCTGTGGGAGTGTGGTAATTCCCCGGACAGGCTACAGGCTAAATATAAGCCTGTAGCTGGCTCCACACCACTACAAGTAGTGGCACCATACCACTACTAGTAGTGGCTCCATACCACTACTAGTAGTGGCTCCATACCA
This sequence comes from Cactoblastis cactorum, assembly GCA_020352625.1. Lineage (NCBI taxonomy): Eukaryota > Metazoa > Arthropoda > Insecta > Lepidoptera > Pyralidae > Cactoblastis > Cactoblastis cactorum. The sequence continues at coordinate 13,990 of JADGIL010019583.1, forward strand.
CTATAAAATACATAAAAAGATTATATAACGCTATAAAAAAACACATTTAAACTTAACCCTCTTTTTCCGTACGAGGTTAAAACATAGCTAAGAACACTCTCGATTAAGTCACGTTGCTAACAAAAAAAGAATTATCAAAATCTGCATGCCTTTAAAGGTCTAGTTTCATAATAATCATAATTATTGTTAATAATATAATGATTTTGATTAACCAATTCCATATTTTCTTTTCAGTCGAATTGTCTACAACGATCTCAATTCGATCACGCCCGAACAATACTTCAAACAAGTCACACGACGAGTCGCCGAAATCAAAGCGGTCTCGGTAAGTATCTATCTCACTCGCACACCCACAAAACGTACCGCCGTCTCGTTTTAACACTCAGAAATTTTACAGGGGCCGCCTGCGCGATAACAATAAAAAAAATGTATGTTTAGAAGATATTAGTATTTAGTATAAGTAACTGGAAACATCACTAACTTATTGCTCTGTATTTTTCTGTTTGTTAACGCTCAAAAGGAGGAGGTAAATATGTTAAGAGAGCCTTTGACATTTGTAGACTGTTTGGGACGCATTATGGTAAGTACAGGCCACACGAGTTATGATGTTTCTATTCTTTTTAACATTATTTATAGCGAGATTTTGCTTTACGTCTCGGTGGGTTCAGAAATCACGCTAGATGTCGCTTTAGTTTTGTATAAATCTAGGAATGTTGGAAAATTTAATGTTCAGTCTCTGTCAAAGCTGTGCGGATGGAAGATGTGACAAACTGTGTTTCTGCAGTCAAACTGCATAAGCAGTTTTGCAGGACATTATCATAGAAATAGAAATTGTATTGTCTTAATAAAATAAATAGTAAAAAAAGAGAATATATACTAAAACTTTGCAAATAAAAATAGACTTTATCACCCTTTCTTTAGAAACTAATATTTATTTATATAAATTATATTATTATCATCGCAAAAAAATCTTAAAAATGTAATGGCAGGACCAAAAAGCAAATGGCGTCTATCTATGTATTTTGGAAGTAATAAGAAAGGAATGCCACATGATGCAAACAATAATATACCTAATCGACTTTCTTTAAGGTTTCTATTTAAAGTGAAACTGGAAATAATTGGCTGACAGAGATAGTCACCACGGGGTCAGGTATTTAGCTATCTCCTCTAGGCTTGTGGATTTGTTCTTGATATAAATAGTTATAAATTAATGGTTAATGATAAAATTGTATTAGGTAATAATCAACTCCTCACATTCGCACAGCTTAAGTCATGTCTTGGCCATGATCAGATTCAAAATTCAATGGTAGCTTAGCGCCATCTGGCGGAAAAATGCAGTTCCTCTTATGTTACCATTGTTTAACTACTAAACGTGTAAAATTATGAAACTCCTACATTTTTACAATCAGTTGAGGGTTAAGGTCAGACGATTGTTATGAAGCAAGGTAAGTAGATTACGTTAACGTATCAGTAACATAACTTTTTCTATGTTCTTTTCGTTCTAGAATATTCTCTGTCAAGCTGTACTGTAATAGAACCGTTTCGTGTAATATTTTCACTTAATAAATTATGTCGTAGTTAAACAATGGTTATGATAATAATTTAAAAACAAAAACTCGCTAATTTCATTACATCGATTCACAAAATTAGGTACGGGCACACCATTTTGGTTCCAGCAGATTGCTAGAATAGAAGAATACAATTAAAATTCTATAAATTACATTTCAAACAACACTTGTCTTAAATTATATACAGGGTTATTTGAAATAAATCAACAACTTCACAGGGCTTGATAGCCAACGTACAATTTTGTAAAGTTTTTCTTTCATACAAAAATAATTATTTATATAGATAGATATTTATTCACATCACAAGGCAAAAAAATTCTTATAAAACGAAAAATACATAAAATAAACGTAAATATAAAATTTATATTCCTTGTACTGTCCATTTGTTTTCAACTCTACGTGCGTTTCAAAGATACGCGAACGCCGGTCGACCTCTCGCGTATGAATAGACCTTAGACCTATAAATGACACGAGCGGTCAATAAAATCTTTAAAAAAAATAATTTGTCAGGCTCGTTGGGTTCGAATCCCGGCCAGATAATAATGAAAAGCGGTCTTTTTCAGATTGGCTTTGGTCATGATCTATATAAATTTGTATTTATTATAAAATATTGTGTCGTTGTATTAATATCCCATAATAATAGTCTCGAACAATAATATTTTGGAGATAATTCAAATTGTGTGATTTATCGATATATATTTATTATTTAATATACAATGTAATGTATTTAATACGTAATGACTTATTAGAAATCAAAGAACAAAAGTTTTTTTTTTTATATTGTCAGTTACCTAGTCTATGAAGGTGATTATTTTTTAACAAATAAATATGTATATGTACCCCTTATTGAAGCCCTACCTTGATTAAAAATCGCTAGTGGTTTAGTGGTTAAAAAGTTCGCCTTTTATTGATACATAGAAACCAAAATTACGCTCATAATGTCATGTAAGACGTCATGTACTTTCCCTAAATTAAATCATTTAATATCTAATTATGTTCTTACATCGTATAATATTATTACAATGATCGTGCTTGTTCTTTCCTCCATTTCGTGTCCAAATATACAACCATATAAATCAAAATACAATCATGTTTTAATATTTATTCCTCCGATCAAAAATAAAGAATTAGATTCACAGTTCCGAACAGAATCAAACGAATATCGTCCTTACTGCAATAAGTCTTTATAATACACAGCTGATGCCCGCGACTTCGTCTACGTAGATTTTACTCGGGTACAATATGTTATATCCCTCGGGAACTGTATATTTTTCCGGGATGAAAAGTAGCCTAATTTTTATTCTAGGGTCATACACCATCGATGTACCAAATTTCATTCAGATCCGTTCGGTAGTTTTTATGTGATGCGCGTACAAACATTATAAAAGCAATTGTTTTGTCGTCTATAGATCCTATAAAGAGTACATATATTTTTTTTTCTTAAATATCTCCCATGTACAGACATAGCTCAGTTACAATTTTATTATATGTATAGATATAGTCTATATATATGACTATATATACTACTATGATTATTTTGACAAATTTAATTTCTAAAATCGTGTATTAGAAAGCCAGTCTTAATGTGTGCAAGTTGAAACCATGTCAGCTAACGAGACCAGTTGAAGTCTGCTCATTTATGCGATGAGCCGTGTTTTGTCGAGGACACTTTTAGCGGGATTGTGAGTCTAGTTGTTTATTGTACGTCGATGATCTATCCTAATCTATGGGTAAGAGTGAGACAAATACACGCGGTATGCTTGTTCCAGAGTCCTGAAGAGAGGAGCGTCCTCATTCAAATATTGGAGAGCACGTACAGATTCACCTTGGGTTCTATTGCTGGTGGTAAGTACTTTAAAATATTCTTTAGCAAATTATTCTGAAGACTTGTTATTACAAGAATATTTTTCAACAAATTCTGAAAAATATTGTTATATCAAGATTGAAAAAAAAACCAGATCAAACTAATGTCTGTCTATATAGCTAAAAACCACCGCAAGGAATGGAAATAAACGCATCGAAATCGGTCTATCTGCCTGATAGATACGATGCCATATATGTACATACATATAGACATCCTCGTGAAACTTATAACACTCCTCTTTTGGCGTCGGAGGTTAAAAACAGACATTCACACAAGGTTGTTTGAGTTTCCAGTTAGATAAGTTTTAGAACTTTTATCTTGTGAGGAATTTAACGAATTTAATTTAGGAAATCTATATAAATAAATAAAAAAACAGTCTTTATTTCTTGGTCATCGTATCAAGGGGGAATGAATAGAAGATTCGCTATTGTTTTTTGTTTACTACATATTGTGAGCAAAAGGTTCAGAAAATTGAAGAAAACCTAATGATATTAATGCATAGTCAATACTAATATTATAAATGGGTAAGTGTGTTTGTTTGTCCGTCACTCACATTAAAACGAAGCATCGGATTAGTGTGATTTTTTATATGGAAATATTTGAAGGGCTGGAGAGTGACAGAGGCTAGTTTTTGTCTCATTCTATTCACCCATCCCCCAAATATGACGTGAGCGAGCCGCAATCAGTGGCGGCGCAAGGTCTAGAAAAAATGTCAGCGAGGTACGTTTCGCGAAGCTCTCAAATGGTGTGAGTTGAAGGGTTTATAAATAAGATGTTCTTAAAATTGCTAAAGGATTCTTTTATGTATTAATTTTTAAATAAACGTTGTAATCATGTACATTTGGATTTAAAAAAAAATTCGGTTTTGAGTCGCGATGCCCACTGCACCGCTGAGGCCGTGGGCCACCCCACCGCCCACGCCGTATGCTGCCTCTGGCCACGTGCAAGAGCTAGTTTTACAAGAACTGTCATAGTTAGGACAGGAAAGCGTCTGCCGGGTCATCCAGTTGTAATTTAAATTTTCCTCCCCAGCCGTGGGCGCTTCAGCAGTATACCCTATAGACCTGGTGAAGACCAGGATGCAGAACCAGCGGACTGGGTCGTTCATCGGCGAAGTGGCGTATCGGAACTCCATCGACTGCTTCAAGAAGGTCATCAGACATGAAGGCGTCTTTGGACTGTATAGAGGTCTGGTGCCGCAGCTCATTGGCGTGGCTCCGGAAAAAGCTATCAAACTTACGGTAAGTTGTTCATTTTCATCACTTTTTTGTTGATCATAAAAATGTATTTATCAACTCCCGACGCAAAACGAGGGATATTATAAGTTTGACGTGTCCGAGTCATTCTGTCTGTGGCATACCTCCCAAACGGGTAAACCGATTTGGATAATTCTTTTTTTGTTAAAAAGGTGATTTAATCGAGAGTGTTATATATTTTAACCCCCGATGCAAAAAGTAGGGTGTTATAAATTTGACGTGTGTGTGTTGGTTGGTTGTTGTTGGTGGTAAGCTAATACATACATATATGCACTACTTATAATAAGGACTGAGTAATCTGAACTTAAAATGAAAACCAACACTAAATAAATTTAAAGAAAACGAAATAAAAATAAATTTATTAATATTACTTTATTGGAAAATAACTTATCTATATGTATCGTTGAGTTAGTATTCCATAACACAAGTGTACAATGTATGGGGAATAAAATCAAAGGACCATAGTTGAACTTTAAAAAATAAACTATATATTGCACTTAATTATTTCTTAAGTTTACGCGAATATTACACATTGAAATGAAACAAATTTAACGGATTTAATCGCGGTTTAATTAGTAGACACAAAGGAATTTTATACTGTTTTAAGTTCTCTATGTGTAACTATTTATTGAGCTCCGA
>JADGIL010019602.1:0-13721 GCA_020352625.1 Cactoblastis cactorum
AGCGATGGACGATGACCTGGAATAAAAGATAGGCTACTGTGTATCCCGGAAAAATGTACGGTTCCCGAGGGATATAATTTATTGTAGTAGTACGAAGTAATCTACGCGGGCGAAGTCGCGGGCATTAGCTAGTAGAAAATAAACTTTTCGGTGTAGCGTATGTAGCTTGTTAAGTTAAATTGATTCCTTTGGAACTGAGGCGGCTTTTTTATTGAGATTGAAAATTAAAAAAAAAAATCTATGCCAAATAACATGTATAAATCAAGATAAAACTAAAACACATGTGTGGATACTGCGATACAAGCATCGCTTAGTGCAGGGTCCACAGGTTACCGCAGATTACATTGTAAACCTTTTTCTTAATTGTATTTTGTTAACCATTGTATTTCTTTTTGGTCAATAAAGATTTTATTATTATTATATTATTATAACATATTTGAAATTATTTCTCTGTTAATTTTTATACATTTTTTTATCTGTGTAAATATTATGGTAGAAAAATACAGTTTTAAAACTTAAAAAAGGCAATGGGTGTTTTCATTCACTCAAAAAAAATGTTCAGCTATAAACAAATACACAACAGCCAGTTACATATTTGCATATCGAACAAACTTTTACATATTAATGTAAAACCGTGACGTTAGAGAGTTCTCATATTTTACAAACGCACAGATAAATAATAGCAGCCATGTGCAATATTTCGTGAATTATTAATCGTTCTTGTTGTAAAGCGAATGCTAATTTTACTGCAATATTATTTGGCTTTCATTAATATCTGTGTGGAGATTTAATTTTCTGCTCTGCTCATAATAACAGATAACGGATGAAAATATTTCATTTGCATAAAATACGCCATTAAATATGTGAAAAACTATGTATTCGTTATTTATCATGTCATATATAGTAACAAGAACATATTTTTAAGCTCAAGAATCTTCATAAAATGTAGAGAGTCCAAAGAAACCATGTACCATAGCTAGTCTTAAAAAAAAAACCTCTACATTAATTTGCAAGAACGCGTCAACACATTGTTACTAAAACAATGATTCGTCATCATTTTTACAAGCTTTTATGCTCGCATATAAGCCTCTAGGGATGACGAAAAAAATCGGATCATTCCTTACGCCACGTATAGGATATTACATATATTTGTATACGTCAGTTTACGCTCAAGGGAGAGTCCGCTGATGTAGTCATACGTTTTACTTAAGGATAATATTGCGAACATGTCGATGCTCGGTTTAGATATAGTTTTACCCATATACTAAAACTTTTACACAACTCGAACTCGACTCGTTTTAACTACGACTTGTAATTTGCGTACGACAACTTTAGAGGCTAATTAGGTCAACCTTTGCAAGAACTGAGTTACGCTTACATGTTACTAATTAGGTAACAGAAATTAACCTGTGGTAGGTTAGGTGACTGTATAACGAAAAGTCCTAGGTATTCTTGCATCCCTTTCTAAGTTTGAGTTCAACTGACAACTATTAGGTAGTTTTATTGTAACTATCTATCAGGTGAAAAAAAAAAATGGAAGGGCTCCTGGTGCTCTCTTCACAGATCACCCTTAATTGGGGGTGATCTATAGCTCTCTCTCACTCGACTAACGATGTATAGAAGTGGCAAGCGAATGGTAAAGAGTCCTTGCCTCTATACGAATCTGGGATTCACGAAACGATTCGATCCCGGGTCTGGTTATAGTAATCTTTTTCTACTTGGATCATGGGTGTTTATTTTTAAAATATATTTCTTATAAATATAGCGTCAACGAATTACTCTCCACATTTCGATCTTACTTAGATCAAATTTTCGAGAAAACTTGATCTGTGTGACTTGTCCTTATGTACTTATTTATTTAAGCGGTTTGCAGTGAATATGAGGAGACATTGAAAAACTTTCTAGAATATAGTGTAAGTAGCGCGTGTAAGATTCGCCGATGTTAACACCTGGGTGACTCTGTTATGGCAAGAGTTCAGTCATCCGTGAAACTATATTTGTACTAACTTTATCCCAAAGCGTCTCTCATGTGAATGCGTAATAAGTAAAATTTGAACGCTCATGATTTTTGGTGTTCTGAAGTCATCAAGGAATCCGTATTGATTTTCCTGTCCGTCTGTTTTTCTACCACAACCTTCTTTCTTCTTATCTTAGCCACATTAATGTTAAGTAAATAGAAACATTTTTAAAGTTATAAAGTAGAAAAATTATTATTTATAGTAGACAAAAATGATAAATGATTGAATGTTGTTAGGTAAATCTATTTAAATACACAAATATTAATAATTTTTTGTTTGGTTTAATGCAATAATCTCAGGAACTATAGGTCTGATTTCGAAAAATTCTTTCACTGTCAGATAGTCCATTTATCAAAGATAACCTTCTTCTATCTTTTTATCCTAAAATTCACACACAAACGGGAATAGAGTTCTAAAATTATATTTTTTTATTACCCCATTGAAGTGTCTCACTACTAGGGAAAGACCTGTACTTTCTTATTCGACAGATTAATAATAATATAAATTGTTGATAATAATTTAATGCTCGTTTTGTTCCGTAACTCTTATGGAAATACGCAAATAAGAACAGAATAATGATTTTTTACTTAATTTAGAAATACTACATCCAGCTGTTAAAATGTTATCAACCGACTCGTACCCGGAAGTCAGCGACACCTACACCTAGCCGGCCACACCGGATGCACTAGATACCACCCTTTCTTAGAACTTGGTAAAGTGCCAGAAATCTCATATTGGCTCATTTATCTTCCATTTAAATAAATAAATAAATATGGACAAATCACACAAATTTATACTATCTCAACAACACTTATTTTTAGGATGGAAGTGCTCGCTAATATCAAATTTGGTAAAAGTTAGAAATTAATATTGTAAAGAGAGAAAAAATGTACGTATGAGGTAATCTCTGGAACAAATGAGTAGAAAAATTGACTATTTATAAATATAAATAGATAAGTATGGGGAATTCAATATATAAAAAAATAAAAAAAAATCACCATTTGAAAGTTGCCTTTATGTAAGTGAAACGTTGAATATACCAATTGGTTCTTTTCCAGCGCACATTGTAATAGTTAATCCAAGGAAAGAGCTTAAAATATGGTGTCCTTCTCATAGACGATAGGCAAACAACCTGTCACTAATCCTAAATCTCCATTGAAGTAATCACAAAAAAGTCTTGTTTAAAAGAAAAATACAAAACTTCGAAAGTTTAAGCACTTGTCAAGGAAATTGAGGCAATTGATTTAAATAAAGCATTTTGAGCTCATTGCGGAAAATGTAAGGTTCAATCTCCAAAGTTTCCTTTTCCAACTTGTATCCTGGTTGCTAAATATAAATGTACCATTTATTAGAAGTGGGCGGCAAAAGTTTATAAACTTGGTAATTTGTTAGCGTCTCTCACATGATGTCAAAGTGAGAACGTTACGCATTCATTTTGTTTTTGATATAGGGACCGAGAGTTTTGTGTTGTTTATCGCCAATAGTTTTTAAAGTTCCTTATTCCGTTCGGTTATTTGACGGACTCGTTGGCACTGTGGTAAAACCTTTGCCTCTCAACCAAGAGGTCGCGGATTCCAATCCCTGTCAGGTCATGATGGAAAATGGTATTTTTCTGATTGGCCGGTCTTGGATGTTTATTTTTATATGTATATATTATAAAATATAGAATCGTCGAGTATATCACAATACAAGTCTTGAACTTAGGGCTAGGGGCTAACTCAATTAGTGTGATTTGTCCCCATTTATTTATTTATACAAAGGGTAAAATGGGACCCTATTACTTCTTAGTAGCTGACCGTCCATCCGTCTGTATGTCTGTGCTTCTGTCACCAATCTGTATTTCATAAAACGTGATAAATAGAAAGTTCAAAGTATCAAAATAAATTAACTTATTTGATTTCAAGTCACCAAATCAAAGGTTTTCTGATCTATACACACAAAAAATGTATGAGAAAACTTTACATACTCTCCACTCTCGTACAAAATACGTAAAATTTACTCGTAACAATTTCTACACAAGCATTTCTCACAAATTCACAATGCTTCAAGGAAATGCGAGGACAAGGGACATGTTCACAATAAATGTGGTTACACAACACAGACTACACACAGTGGCTCCAAATTGTCTAAATTGAACAGCTAGCGTGGCCACGTTTCCATTTATAGATTTGTTTTTATGTTCCAATTCATTTATTTTATTTTGAAAACTTACTAAAAGTTACTAAAATAATACTGAAATAAATTGAAAATCATAAATGTCCACTTAATGCGTAGCTAAACAAAAAAAAGCTTTCCCTTTTAACGTGAAAAGCGTTATTTGTGTTGGTAAATTACAAAAAAATTACTTAAAACATTTACAATTTTACCACCAAACTAAAAATATAACTTAAAATACTGCTAAATTTAGATTTTTTTTATCTTTTTATCGTCCAATGAAATCGTTTTAAATGTTAAGAGTATAATTTGACATCTGTTGAAAACGGTTTAAATCGTTTGACAAAAATAAAATATTATTATATATATTTTTTACCAAACGACTCTTTAATTGAACCTAACATATCATTTTTAAAGTTTCTGATCGTATTTTTATGAAAACAATTTATGTTTAGATTGAAGAAAAACAATGAGAAATGTAGTTAGGCATTTACAGCAAAACCCCCGAGGTGCAGTTCGTAAAACAGAAAAGGAATCTATGTTCTATCTTAAGAAAGAGTATGATTTCAAGATACAGATACAGTGTCACGTCGTTATTTCTTACGGGGTAGAAGGAGCCAAAGTCGTGAGACTAAGTGGCCACGTATGTATAGTAGAATGATGTATGATTAACTTATTGGTGGGGAATGGAGATTTATATATAGTGACAGCTTGATAGCCTATCACCTTTGACAAGAATCCCTCGGGAACCGTACATTATTGCCGGATAAAAAGTAGTCTATCTTTTAATCTAGGTCATAGTCCATCGCTGTGCCAAGTTTCATCCAGATATGTTTGGTAGTTTTTGTGTGAAGCGCGTACAAACATACAGACAGACAAAAATTCTAAAAGCAATAGTTTTGGTTTCTATAGGTCCTATAAAGAGCCCCTATATATGTTTTTATTAAATGTACAGTACATGTACAGACATAGCTCAGTTACAATTTTATTATTTGTATAGATAATATTATATACAAGTCAAAATTGAATAAAATAAAAACAAATTATGATTGTGATCCGGTGACTATATCATACATAAAATAAAAAAAATAGCTAAGGAATATCAATAAATTTGTGGAAATCGAGCAGACCATTCTTAGTATAACATTAAATACACCTTATAAGTTCTAATATGACTGCTTTACCTTTCATGTTTGCAAGCAAGCCGTATACGAACTATTTCGCTCCGTTCATGAACTTCTTTGCGCTCAAAGTTCTGACTGCGCCGTTTCCAAAGCGACGTGATTAATATTTTCCTACGTCTCAACTTTCTTATAAACTGCGACTTTTATGACCATAAACACTGTACAACTTTTTATTTTAGAGTCAACTTTTGTAGCTATATTTTACTTCGTGACCACAAAGTTTGCTGACGTAACTACTTATATTTTAAAGTCAGAAGTTCTTATTTGATTATATTTATTTTTTACCACACTTTTGTTTTGGTAATGGTATGAGCCTGCTGCATGCTTTTTAGCCTGCAGCATAAATGGGTCGGCTCGTCCGGGGCAGTACCACACGCCCACAGAAGACCGACATCTGAATGGCGGCCATGCTCCGTCCGGTGAGTGGGAGAGCCGGAGGCCCAACTGCCGTTAGCCGTTTTTAGCACTTTTGCTATCTGTAACAATATATCTGTCCCTGTGAATGCTTAGATACTGTCTATCTTTAAAACACCATCTATGGGTTTTTTTTATGAAAGTGGGAGGCAAACGAGCAGGCGGGTCACGTGATGTTAAGTGATCACCGCCGCCCATAGACACCTGCAATACCCGGGGGGGTCACAGAAGCGTTGCCGGCCTTTAAAGGATTTATACGCTCTTTTTTTGAAGGTTCCAATGTCGTACTGGTCCGGAAATACCGCTGCAGGCAGAACGTTCCACAGTGTGGTCGTACGTGGTATTAAGTTAGTCACCTTATTTTATTTCACTCTCTCTCTCTTATTAAGTCCAACTAAACTATTCAACCAACGCAGGGGCCATAAAAATATGAAAATACTCGGGTCTACGAGGGAGGCGATCAGAACATTTTAAAACTAACAACTTACCGGCGGATGGTATCGGTTCGTTATTGCCCTGACCTCGAGCCGCTGGTTAGCTCCTGGACACACTGAACGAAAAATGTTTTAATTGGCCAAAAATCGTCTTTTATTTTACATAATGCTATGAGCTATTTAATTAGATATAATGTCATTTTGCGTATGGAAATTTTTAGGAAATTATTACAAAATTCAAATATTTCTTAGTTACAATAATTTTAGTATCACTACTACACCTAAATTGCAATAATTTTAGTTATCACTATTTAAATTCTTAATATATTATGTATCAACGTGACTTTGACATTGATTTGTCGTCCAGTTATGTAGATATATCATAATTAGTGTTTACACGGCTAACTCACGTTAATTTTAGTCGGTAACGCCGACGACCGTTTCAGCCTATTCAGAAGGCCATCTTCAGGGCGAGTACTAAGAACGTCGCGAGGCGGCTGTTCCTTGTGCACTAAAACACTAATTATGTCATCTCGCGTAACTTTCAATGATATACGTATATCATAGTAATAATATGAGATTGAATTAAAATATTTGTTATATACTTGTAGTAATTATCATATTTAAAAAATTAAGATAAGGTTAAATATCCATCGTTCGATATTATGTAATAGACGAAACAATTTTTTTTAATAAATAAAAATAAATAAGTATATAATAACAACTCACATTGGTTAATGAGATAATAAAACGATTGTTATAGTTTCATATTATATAGTTTTATGACAAATAAATGAATACATAAATATCTTAGACCTAGGCCAATCAGAAAAGTTCCTTTTCCATTTTGACGTTCCTCGGACTCATCCGGGACCTCGTTTCATCGACCAATGGCGTAGTTTCATCACGGCATTACGCCATGGCGTCGTTCAAATATACAAATATTTCTCCGAGTGCACCCCAGTTTCGCCCGCTGCCTAGTATAGCAAGTCACGCGGGCCAATTTGGCAAAACGCGCTCATGGGTACGCTATAAGTATAAGGAAATAGGTTCAGCCAAAGTCGATGGGGTCATTATATCAAACGGGGGTTTAGGGAGCCACACTGCAATGGCTAATAGCGTTTAGAAGCTCCAACGAACGAAGTTACTTCGTGTTTTAACAAACGATTTGATTTAATCACTTTTTTATGAGCCTAACTTTGTTCCCTGTGGTAATTTTGGTATTGATAAAAAATATACTATGATGGCCATAGTATATTTTTTTATCAATAAGTTTTAGTTTCTAATAAAAGTTATAATAGTGTTTTAGGTATTTAGTTACTTAATCATTCCCTCTTATTTGCTTAAGTATGTAGCTTTTAACCTGTGACATCATTCGTGTTAATGTTACTTACATAAAAACAAGAACATTGTAATATTAAATAATAATTAACTTTTTACTAATAAATTAATTTGGCTAGCCATTTTAATCCAAACATCCCGAAACACATTACAAATATTGTAGCCTTTACAAATAAAGCAACTCAGTAATATATATAAAATTTCGTGTATCGATGCTAAAACGAATATGTTATTTTTATCAGGCAGAATTTAAGCTACCAGACTGGAAAAATCATGACAAAGCATAGATGGATTTCAAGTCAGAACCGATTACAAGACAGATTAACCGAAATACTACGAAAGCAGAAAGGTCAAAGTCATCCAAAATATATTTTAAGAAATAAAAAAGCGTAGGAGTCTCCTTAGGGATCACCACGACATTCAAAGAATACAATAAAGTTTGATTCACGCTTGACGGCGTCGAATCCGATCCGAACGTTGGCCGTAACACGGTCAACTCATTTAGAATATATTTTGTATGACAACACTCACGCCATATCGAACGACACCCGAATGATGTCCAAACAATGTACAGAGTTCAGTTACAACTTGGGCTCAGATTCGATCTCTTGTAAACAATATAAATTACAATACTCGTATAATGACAAATCACACGTATCGTTGCATCAATGTCGAACCAAGGAGTGCCAAAACAGTTGTAGATACTATTGACATATAGCTCGGACAAAATGATTGCATCACGATGTAATTATAATTTGTAAGTTAATACTCGTGTATGTAAATTTCCGGCATGGAACTGGCTCGGTTACCGTGTTACGGCCGAGGTTGCCGGTACCGTCATGGTTTGTGTGAGTTATCGTTAATTAAAAAATTAATTATAAAACGCATAGGTTTTGATCTGGTTGATCTATAAATATACAATATATTTATAGATATTGGCCTCAATACAAAGCAGTAAGCGTTACATGTTGTTAGTACAATTAGGTTTGTCCGTGATACTGCATGTACTCTATTAGTAAAAACGTAAGGAGGTTATGAATATTAGTATTTCTCAGTAGTCTAAACGATTCATATGCAGGTGATCTAAAAAATATGATAAGCTACTCAAGTCGTGTCAATAATTCAAACAAACGTTCCAAATAATGTACAGCATTGGCTTTTCCGCCCCCTAATCTTAATCCATACGTGAGCCAACGCCAGTATCGCTGGGCTATCAAACTTTTCTACATAAACAAGGTCTTACTAAAGTCTCGTAAAAATTACTTCGATCCGGCGCCCCGCGTCGTGCTACTCAGTAATTTCTTAGACGTGCGTGCCGAAAATATCCGATCCGATATAATGATAAAGCGAATAAGCGCCAAGTTTTAACATTACGTACACTGCTGTGCGTTGGCGTAAGAAAATTTTTTTGCTTTTTGTGACATTAACACATGACGTAGTTGAAGCAGCTACCGTTATTAAGCCATTAATTTATCCAATAAGCCAAGTTTTATTAAATTCTATATTCCCAATATTGTATTTCATAGTTCAGTAGTTTACAGGAAGATTTACATAACTATTAGATTAAAACAAAAAGAACAAGCCGATTTATCCCGAATCGTCAAAAATCTAAGTCATTACCTGTAACGGAATTTAGTCCACTTATTTTCATCTAGGCAATAAAAATATATATTCTTTCCTACTAAAGCTGGTAATCTATAGCTTGATTAACTAGTGTAAAACAACGTTGCTTTCCGCTGTCTGTCCATTTGTGTGCTTAGATTTTTAAAACTACGCAACAGATTTTGATGTGATTTTTTTTTTATAGATATGATGAATCACAACTAAGGTTATTAAATCCGTGCGAAGCTGGGGTGGGTCGTTAGCAATAAATTTATAAAATAATACAATATAAAAAATGCGTTTGAAGGTCTAGTTTCTTGATACAGATTTAGTTAAATATTTTGATTAATTTCTTAGAAATCGTCCTTTCATTTGTTTACTTCAAAGCTCAATTACTTTTTCTGTTCTTAGCTCCTGTTTAATAAAACAGGTTTTAATAACTTCTGGGTAAAATTACAACTTAATAAAATAGGTTTGTATTAAATATTTTTTTCTTGTAAACTAATTTCATTATAACGGGCTTTGAAACAAATTAAACAAAAAATTGATTGAGTGCTCCTTTATTATATCAAAAATAGAATTAAGTAAATGGTTTATTACAAAAACTTTATGAAACTGATTGCTTTCTGTAATATAATTTGATAAAAAGCATGTCCCTTTCAATAATCAGATGAGTGAAGGTCGTTTTAAATACGTATCTTGTACTATGAATTCAAAGTTATGCAAATTTTAAAAATATTTCACTAACCAAATCACATTAAACCACAAGGTACCAAGTTCGAATCCCAGTCAGGTCATGACAGAAAATGATCCATTTCTGATTGACTTGGGTCCTGAATGATCATCTATATACATTTCGTATGTATTATCAAATAAAGTGTCGTTAATTTGTCCCATAATACAAGTCTCGAAATTAGTTTAGAGTTAACTCAATTTGTGTGATTTGTCCTTATACTCGTACATTTCATTTCATCTGATAAGAACCATCAAAGAAGTCGAAGAAAAAATTAGACGAATTAAAAGGCAACCTTGCCTTTTAATTTTTTAAGAATTATCAAATTATAATTACAACATGAACCTGTCACGTAATAATATTTTCAAACGGTTATTAAGTAATTGCGCATTTATATCAAACTTCCAAATTATCAACAAGAATATTCATTTATGATGTTGTGTAAACAATTTTAGAAGGCCGTATACCAAGTGATCCGTTTTTCCTATCAAAATATGTCTGATGTAGCATATAAATAAGTCGTCGGAAATTAGGGAAGGCATCTTTCATCTCACACCGATTAGATATTCATAAGGCGTGTTCAAGGAGGACTGTTTACCATTTTTGTTATATGTAAACAAAAAGTTTGATGATGTTTTATTCCTCGAGTTTCGACTTCAACTTTTGTAATATTCTACATATTACTGATAACTTCTTGTTTTAAATTATGTACTGGCTTTCAGCTGGCATCCTATAATTTTATTTGTATTTGAAAAAATCAATCTTAGCAATCTTAGAAAAAAGCAATCTTAGCAGTTCTAAAAGGAACCCCCATGCAAAATTTTGTATTCCTTCTACTTGAAGTTATTGAGATTTTGTGATGATCGAATCATCAGCTAATATCGTAGATTGCTTGTTAAAATTGGTGGAGTATGTACGATGCTTTAAAAAGTAATGACAATATAAACTATTTTAAGTATAAAAAAATGTATTTTTTTTCTGGAGATGCAGCTACGCTTTTAAACCTTAGAGAGAGGCGACAAAGGCAAGACTTAGTAGACGCAAAGGTCACACTTCCCATAATATTAAGTTTGGAATGGCGAGACTCAGATAAAGTGAAGTTTCCTTACTTCTTGGTGGTAAGACCTTGGCACTTCTGCGCAGAAATTTTCACGGGATTTCGAAAAAAAATCTAGATTGTTCGGTATATCGATAGTAGAACTGACCTGAAGGTGAAATAAACCTAAGTAAGAGTAGAGAAGGTTTTATGGGACTCACCTTAGCTCGCGGCAGAAATCTCTTGTGACAGCATACTTAGAAGAACGATCATCTTCACTAATAATCTTAGTCCACACACGCACTGAATACATTATCTAACAACCGATGGAGTCCACTTTAAATTATTAATTAATTTATGGAGCAAAAACGGCTTGCCGCCATATTTTAAGATCGCGCTCAACATTTTTCATTTGACAGTTCGTGCGCGCGAAGTTTAATTTCATCCGCAATGACAGATACTATAGTAACGTTGACAAAGGAATAAATTAGGGAGGCCAAGAAATTGTAGGCGAAAATATTTCTATCGTACTACTAATTTTAAAATATACTTCAATTTATTTAAAGTAATTAAAATTGGGCTTCTCGGAAATAATCTAGGTTTAAAGTCTACTTGCAACTCAATGATTCTAGGAATTACGTGACATTTGACCATGTATTTTAAAAAAATTACAAATAGTTATTGGCATCTATTGGCTTATGTAATCAAATCATGTCAGCAATTTTCATTAACTATATGATCCTTAAGGAAATTTTTAAATAAATGGAAATTTTACCACTGACTTGCATAATTATTGAACTACAGATCCTTAAGTACTAAGATGAAAACAAAAAAAAATAGGGACTTGACAGACTTTCCATTTCAAATGCAAACGCAATTATTTTTTAAAACTTTATTGTTTTCTTTATTATGTTATTACACATGTAATGTATATTGTGCGGCGGGCCACACCACCAGGTATCATAATACATACAACAAATTTTATACTATTGTTACTTGTATACAATAATAAACTTTTGACATAATAATAACTGGTTATATTAATCAAGATCTGTCAATATCCTAATTCAAGAAAAACACCTCAATGAAATAGTTTATTCGTTTCGTATTCTTTAAATTTACATTGAAAAAGATTTAGCAGAGTTTTGGACAGCGTATTATGTACAAATCCATATTAAAACAGAAATATAAATCTCTTTTATCGACAGCATCTGTCTGGAAAGCACTTCAATCTAATCTCAATTTGTCGATAAGATTCTCTTTGCTTGAAAAAGATCAGGGACGGGGCTATCTACAACGTAGAACAAATATTTTTTTACAAAAATAATTCTACACAAAATTTCAGTACAAACACTTACGCATAGAACAGTCGAGGTGGATAAGAAAACAAGAAACATGAAAGTAAACTTAATAGAAAAAATAACAATGGCAGTTCGTGTTTCAACATTTATCAACCATAAACAATAGCATAGTTTATATTTCGTATTGGACAGCAAACACTGAAAAAGGGATTAGGTAGGATAATATTTTTGATAGAAAACACTTGAGAAAATATAATCGGAGTTCAAACAGTGTCGAGACACAAAACACTAAAGAATACCGAAAAATATTGAGGTATATTTACTATGATAAATTGGAAAGATCGATCGGGAAGAACTTTTACGTACAAACAACATATATTTTCAAATCAGAACTCTCTTCTAACTATTATGTAAAATTTATATCTTGTTCTAATATTATGCTTATATCAATATTCTAGTCTGTATTTTATATATTAAATACAGCGAGGCCATTATCATCAGGTTTCTTAAATCTTTTTCTCTTGGGTTGAATGTCTTCAATCTCTTAAGCCAGCGATCAATTTACTTTGTTCCATTACTTACATTACTCGGGAAACCTGATGAATGTGTCCTCACTTTTATTTACATCGTTATTTAAATCCACAATTTATTCACTAAAACTTAAGGTACAATTTACATTCTTAGTATAGATACAATAAAGCTAGATAGAATGATTCGTATATGTTTAATTTAATATTATTTACAGATTTTGTAATTTCTAAACATTTGTGATTTAACGTAGTATTGTCAGCTGTTTATACATTCCTGTGTACATTTATTTATCTCAACGGATTGACATTTTTCCCAATTTCGATATCATATATCTAGGTATTATGTTAACAACCCGTACTACATCTGCCAATTAAATACTTTTTTATATATTTAAACACATTATATTCGAGTTGGATTATCGGATAAAATTTCCTACAAATAATTTTTTAATTCACTGTTTTTAAATATTCACAAACAACTCGACGTAAAATATTGCAGCTAGGGAACTGAACAGTGACTCGCTAACGTTAAAAATTCACGAAAACCAACATTTAAATATTTTTATAGTACACTATATACAAGTCTATACGATACAAGCGTTGCAGCTACTCGGGGATTTAATTTATATTTTACATAACACAACCCACGCTAAGAAATAGCGAGTAATATTTTAGCTGAATGTAATAACATTTCCCTTATCATTAAATGTATCACAAATGTTATTACATGTGGCTAAATAATCTGAAACTCTCGTATTTACAGGTGTTTTATTATCGGTATGTGTCAAGAGAGAGTTATGAGGAGCGAAGTCGCTAAGATGAGGCAGTAGGCTGGCGATGTAGGTACGAACGCCTGTCCGCCCCGCTGCATGGCCGCAGGGTGCTCACCTGACAAAGGAAAAATAGAATTTGCTTCTTTGGCAAAATTAAAACTGCTCTGGACATTCCAATTACATTTATTCCTTGGCGTAATA
>JADGIL010019611.1:3143-20389 GCA_020352625.1 Cactoblastis cactorum
TGGCTCCATACCACTATACAATTACCTTCTAATGGGAATTGAATCCACAACCTCCGGATCTCATGGATGCAGACCAATAGCAAGGTTCTGCTATATCAAGGTGTTGAAATACCTAATAGTTAAAGTAACTTACACGCCTCCTCTCCTCAGCCGCCTTGAGTTTCTCCTGTATCTCCTCAACCGATGGCGTCTTCTCGGGAGAGTCGGCGCGGCGAGGCACCGGAACTCCGACGGGCTCAGCGAGGATCACCTCGTACGCCAAACCACCCTTCGACATCTCTTGGCAGCGGATTTCAGTGGCTGCAAATAAATACATTTTTACACTATTGTGATTGAATATATATTTTTCTTTTTTATGTCAGAGNNATGTTAAGTGATCACCAACGCCCATAGACAACTGCAACACCCGCAGGGCTACAGAAGCGTTGCCGGCCTATAAAAAACCTATAAGAAGTTGGGCCTCAGGCTCTCCCATTCACCAGACAGAGCATGGCGGCTGATAGCCGCCATTCAGGCGTCGGTCTTCTGTGGGAGTGTGGTACTTCCCCGTAATATCGCAATAAAAAGTATATAGTAAAAATTACGATATACTTTTTATTACGATATTTTTTTTGACCATTACAATTTGGTTAATATACTTGACTAGGCCGTAACAACCATAAATTGTAGATATCTACTACCTGGATCTTTAAATCTAGCTAGTAATCCAGAGATAGACAACCAGAGCTAGAGACTTACACTAGTCTAAATTTGATTTGTATAATATGTATAATTTATATCAATCGTTCGATAATTCGGTGTAGAAGTAGAATTTAATAATAAATTTTAAGTAACTGACGTTATTTTGTATGTATAGAATATTAATTTCTATTTTTTCGTCACTATTTAAATGTTACATAATATACGTAAGATACATTAATGTCAAAAAAAAAAAATAACTGTCAGATTTAAAACACAATATTTTTTCGTGTTCAAAATCTCTTTGCCCATTAAGAAAAATAATACCTATATAATATTTTATGCATGCAATTTTAAAGAAAATGTTGCAAATACAATGTGACTGCATTTGAGACGCTATGGAAAGCGCAGACGCCTTAAAAATATGGAAACTTTAACTTAATTATTTTTAACGAATTTAGGTACGTAAATATAATTTAATCAAGAAGTATGTAAACCTTTTTACCTCTATTCATATACATAAGTTTGGTTATCATGATAATACTAAATCATTTTGTTCGGTAAACAGCATATTGTGGTATGCAAAGTCGCCTCTATCACCGCAGCATAGAACTCCATGTATAAATTAATGAGTAACTGACTATACCCTATTTAATCACGGGTAACCATAAGCTGGTGCTTAAAAACCTTCAAACACCATAATGGCCCTAGAGACCACATAACCGTCGCTACGGCACTAAAAGCACAGCATAATTAACACCCGCTTATGATCACCCTTACCTAAATTAACCCCCCGAATTTAGGGCGGTTTAAGTGATGGAATTCAAAAATGCAACAGGGGTCTCGATGTCCCAACTTGTCAAGGTCGGTCGTTAACTTGGGGTCCCGGAAGGAATTCGCCATTGTTTAATTAAAGGGGGTGGGTGGTACCCCCTTCGGTGAGTCATACACTCGGGTCTCGGATATTGCACTCGCTACTGCGCACCGCCGAGTATTTGTGGAGGATGAGTAAGCAGTCTTTTGTTTGTCGTTGAAAACCTATTTTCAGTTCGAATGCTTTTTCTACTGTTTAGTTAATGTACACACTACCTGAAGTCTTGTCAGTCAATACCATTTGATGCTAAATATATCTAAATTGAATACACTACACGTGCTACAAACGTATGTCCAAACCGTTATTTTTGTTTTAGAAATTAAGGTGAGCTAAAATTCGATTGACTTCAATAATTTACTTATTATTAGTAATTTTTATACATCTTCCAATGCGCAAATGAAGAAAATGTGCTGTGCTAACTCCACCGCAATATTTTCTCACAAATTTTATATAGAACTAATTATAATATGTGTACACACTATTTTTTATCAGTCTACACGAGATTCTGGCAACAATCTTAACCCTAAGTATTACAACATACATACAAAGGTACTACTTTGTAGAGCTTAAATTGCATAGTTATAGGTGAAATGTTATAAGTACTTTTGTTTCCCACATTCAACAACACTATCTGGTTGTATTGTTGGCGACATCATAATAAGGAAACAATACGAACGTATATTTTTCAGACGTGCCTCCATTTTGCTAGTTACGGAAATACACGGCCTCTTAACCTCCTTCTACACAAAAGCCTCAAAAGACTGATGTGCACAAGAGGTACAACAGCATCTGGGTCAATGCAAAATAATGATCCTTCTAGCACGATACCCGCATTTTACTAGGATATAACGAGCGCTCTTTATGATCATTATAAATTTATAATGTCAAAGTCTTTGTCGCTAATGAACTAGAAGGGATTAATTAATAATTCGTTAATTTATGGTCGTAATTTTTTAAGTTTACTCGTTAAATTCTTCTTCGGTTAAAAGTGTTCTCATAAATTTATAATAATATCATTTTTAAGCAGACGTCCACAAAATGTATGTAGACACAACTGAAAATTTAGTCACAGTCAAATAACACTAACATTCAGTATATCGTTATAGAATAAACCTATAGCATACAAGAATAGTAGTGCCGTATTGTTTTATAATAAGACGTATAGTTGAAATTTTTATTTATTTAACATTATAAGAGTTTATTAAACTTGTACCATAAATAAGATTGTCGGATGGGTTAATAAATCGAACAATGTAATAAAATAAATAATGTATTTATGGGATCATAAGTGTTTCTATCGTACAGCACAAAACTTACTTATAAATTTGACCTTCTTCGGTTGCTTCGTCCTGGGTTTGCCGACGGGTTTCTTCACGGGAGCGGAACGCCGATGCGCTAAATAAAAAAAATTGGGACGTCAGCGGAGTCATGGTGGTGACGCCGCCGCCTTTCCTCTTTTACGTGTTGCCTGATTTACTATTTGTTTAGTTAGCATTGATATTTCTTATTGGAATAATCCCAAAGCGCTTTGATATAAACGTTTAGCTACTAATACATAACTATCCAAACTCGCGGGGTGACATTCACTTTTATGATATACATAACTGTATCACTATTAGTCCTTTTTAAAGCTATAATTGTTATAAGTAACTATAATTCATGTGCAAATTATCATTATATGGTCATTAGCACTTATAAGATTTAAATAATAAACTGAGCAACTAAATATAACTGAAATGGCGGACAAATTTTCGATCATTTTTGATTAAGTCGTCCAAATAGAATTTTTGTGAGTCAGGTTAGTATGTCGCTCAATTAAATACAGCCCCTAACAATATTTTTTTATCATACAGTAAATTATGATTTATAATTTAGGAGTGACTTAAAAAACATAATAAATTAATTTAGGTATATATAATGTTTACATCGTTCACAACTTTTATTTATTATACCGTTATCTGCCGTGACCAACGAAGCAAAAGGTGTTGTTATTGCAGGCTTATCCCTTATCATAAATTAAGCTAACAAAGCCTAATAGAACAATTTATCATAATAATGAGCGAGACTAATGCTTTCAATAGGTTTCATAAATTAAAAGATTTGAAAATTATTTACCAACAACTATTTTCTCAGTGTAAAATCCAAATCCAATTAGTGTAAAACAAAAAAAGAAGTAAATAATCAACTTTACTTGTGCATAAATAAAAAAGGTGTTAAATACATATATTGATTAATAGATACGTATTTGTAAGTAAGTTTTGATTAAACGGATGATCTTGCCAGAGATAGACTAGAGATCTTAGATTTCCCCATTCACGAAACCAACATTATCAATACATCATTCGAAAAAATAAAATACAACCATTCACATTTTTAAAATAATTGAAATAAACTCAATGCTAATAATATAAAACTTGAATAAATCCAAAACATAGCATACATTCTATTTACAGCAAAGATATCGTTGAAGATAAACAGCAGAGACCTCGAGGGGTGCGACCCAAACAACATTAGACGCTCGCCCCGAGTCAATACCATTGCAAATCGAAAACCGATTGCGACCGGCTAATTTGCGCGATCTCATATTTATTTTAAGTCTTGGAAAACCTCTAATGAAACGGCAATCAATGTTTGCGTGACCACCTAAAGTATCGATTCAGATCAATTTATGAATATCACAATCGAGAGGCGACATAAATATTTGTGGACAAAGCTAGAAACATCGACATTATACAATGAAAAACGATGACACATTAGCCAATTCAAATATTTAACTTACTCTATAGGTTTTTGCTTTCCTTTCAATAATTTAATTTAATTTGAATCATCAAAACATTGAAATGAATCTTAACAAAGAAAATCTATAATGAAAAGCCGGTCTCAAATAGTATTTCAAGTTAGATTTGAGTTTTACTTGGGCCTGGTAATAGTTGCGAGGTAATAAGTCGACGGCACGACAGCGCGAGATGAGAGGCCGGTACGTGATCTGAATGAGTCGAGGGGGAAATTTGCCGCAAATACAGATAATCCCTCACGGTAAGGCTAAGCTCCAGTTTACACGGCAGACAATGCAGATATACAAGCCGTGCTGCCATCTGTATTATCGGCCATCGGAACTATAATCCTATATCATAGCAGATCATGAATATTATTGAAATAATAAGGCCTTATTACTCTTTCGTTCAATCTCGTATCTCTATCTAGAAGAAAGAATAAAATAAATAAATATTATAACTTAATCTTCTTATTTTTCTTATAACGCGTCTGCATACTGTGTTCATAAATATACAAAAGTTGGATTACCAAACTTCTGCATCTTTCATAAACTTCTCTCTTTCGACCATCTTCATAAACTTTTGTTTGATAATTCACAAAAAGAAACTAAACTTTTATAAAGATAAGATCTGCTAATATTACAGATATTATATGTGTCTGAACCGCTCCGGTTCCCCGTTCAAGTGAGAAAAACTGAAGTATACGATTTTACATTAAATCTTATTTAATTTAATAAATTTTAATATTAGCGGACGATTGTGCTTGTGAAGTGCATAATTACGAACACACTAGACACCGTGTATGATAGCCATGCTCAAATTACAGATCATAATGAAATATATACTCGACTAAAAATAATCTGCCCTGCCATAAAATTGAATTGAAACCAAACAAAGAAATATAAACTGAAAATCGAATATAAATGTTTGAAAAACGACGCCGTTACTGGTAGGGCGACCGGCATAGCAGCCCCTTCGGCGCCACACGATACAACATGAAAACTGATAAAATATTTACAGCTTGCCTTTAAATAACGTGAGGGGCGAGCTGAAAGCAAATTTACTACATCAAGGAATACGAATGTTGCCACGTAAGAGTTTTTAATGTGGCGCAAATGAGATAGCTGATGCAGAAAACTCAGAGGCAGGAATTCAATGCACCACGGGAATGTTCCATATTTCCATGTTCCTTTGACGTCCTCATTAAGAGCGTCTTGCATTAGTGAGATGGAATGTCAGTAAAAAAATTAAAATTTGCTCTTGTCACCAATAATAGTCTCTCTTTTTCTAAGTAGTTACAAATCTAAATGTTATATAAGTCTCTTCTAAGAGTCAAAGCACACGCTAGCTTTATAAATCTGCAATGCATCATATACGTAACGATAAAGAAAGAGGCACAAGAAACTTTGAAAGTTGTATTAAATATGCACGAATATAAAGGTGTAAAAATATACAACTCTTTAAGCCTGCAAAATTAATTATATATAACAACCTAAAATATTATACATATGCTATTACTTTGTGAATTACGAGTATGTAACTAATCAATAATGCAACTTTTATAATATATCACTAGACTGCTCATTGAGTTAACATAAAGGAAAGCAAATAATAATGACTACCATTTCATATTTTCTAAAGGTTTATAAAGAGATATATGCTAAAATAATACCCATAAAAATCCAGTTATCCTTTTTACGGTTTTCGTAACCCACACTCAACCCCATGGAGGAAAGAGGCTTACATAAATTTAAACAAGCGAAACATGAAGAGGGAGGGTCCAAAACCAATAACGATGGGCATATCCTCATCCCTGTAGCTCCTGTTGCGTCCGGAAGCGAGGGATCCTAACTTGTTGAGTTCAATTTAATTCAAATCGTTATAATCACCCCTGAACAATTACGTAATTTGTAATCCCTCAGCTCTGATGTCAAGTGTTGTGTTTACATAACACCCTTGACGCGTGTAGACAGTTTAGTTTGATTGTAAAGGAAAGTTATTGTACGTTAAAGGTTGAAAGGGAAAGATTTACTTAAATTATTAAGTAAGCTTAATTTTATGTTGAAATTATTAAATTAGCAAACAGCTAGTACAAAATAAATATGTTGATCTACTTTATTGTAAAATGTATCAAACTCAAGAGAGCACGATTTTATTAAGGAATAAGAAATGTTTTCGTATCTTAAGAAACATGTAGTTTGCTACATATTACGATATAAAAATAATCTTAAAATATAATATGGCGATAGAAGTGTAGAGAGAGATAAGTGTTCTATCAAGGCAATGTGTGTGACAGTATATCTAGGATTAGTGTCAATCCAGACAAAAGCCGGTATGTTTTGACTGCGCAAAATGGTGGACGCATGTGGTGATATCACGACGAACAAAATGGTGGACATAATGCAGTATAATGTTAAATCAATACCCCTACTAGAGTACACACGAAGCAGCAGCCATATCAAGGATCTACACACTGCAACACAGATAAAACCTAATAAATGCTACTACCTCTTGGCTACTTATCAGCATTCTGGATAAACAATCAGCAAGAAATCACTAACGATTCAAAAAATCTTGCAAGCAGATGCTACTCATGATTATGTACCACATTCATACACATATACTTTCTTATCATCTAAAACTTTCAAAACCAAGATCTTAAGACTACCTAGAACCTGAGACTAACCTAGATCTCGTCACAATACATCATCGACGTCTAGTCAAATCATGCAATATGCAGTTACATTAACATTTAGTTTATATGTACTATGCAGCCATTTCACCTGACATTTTCCTGAAGCCACGTGCTTTATGACATAATTTTCATTCAAAAGGCCGGCCGGCGCCTGTTGTCATGCCGGCCGGGAGGCCGTGCTATACCGGCAGAGCTAGTAAAAATTATCTAATCGTAGTAGAAATTTTACCATCAGTAGTAAATATTAACGATACTTTAACCACGACAAATAATATCTTGATTTGCCGTCATGATTAAAAATCAACATTTACTTGAGAAATATGCTTTTTAATAATTGGCATATTTATATACCTACGCAACGATTTTTATGTAAAATATTCAAAAAGTATATTAAAATTACAAGATATTCTGATCAGGCAACACATCAATCATAGAACGGTTGACTCCGCAGTAAAAAAGGCAACGGCATCACCAGTAAATTTAGTGGAAACTTCGCAGAATTTGACGTCCGCTGGAGCAGCTGTCCCAACCTGCAGGTAATACTGGTGCTCGGCATGAGTGGCAGAAGCACTGCATCACCGAGTCCCGAACCAGTCCTATCAGCATGATGGCAGATTCAAATTGACTATCTAACGAAGTGACGGAGTCGCGTCGCGGCACCGGCGTACTGCGCGACTCTCGCCCGGAAACTGACAGGTCGGGGGGAGGGCTTCGGTCGATAGCCGCACCCCTCGTCCCGCATCCCCGCCCTGCAGACCCACCCCCGTGCACCCCTTGCGCGCTACCGTCCCTAACTTGATAACCCGTACAAGAAAATAAGCCTACCAAATGGAAAAATAATGTCATTCACGTCGTCTATTACTTTATGTCAGTTTTCCTGTGGCGATGATGTGTAATCTCCACAACGTAATATATTCCCCTCTTTCCGTATTACATCCCGACTTATAAAGTACCTAACATAAAACACGTTCGTTTGAAATTTAAACAAAAATAAAGTTTGATAACTTTGATGTAGTGGAAACTATCCCCTAGCAACAGCGAGCCGTGAGTTGAGGAAGACAAACTAATTTAAGAGCAGGCCAGACTCGCGAGGGTCTCGATGGGCTCCTTGGTCATAAAAAGCAGAACTGTGGAGGGGCGGCGGGTGACTACGTAGAGGGTGCGGAGAGGGGTACCATGCGGAGGTTCCACCGCCGTCTCGGCGCCGCCACCCGCAGCCAATTAACAACTGGCAACGCCACGCTAAATTTGTTTCGCCACTCGAATTGCTTCCGATTGATTTCCTTTTCTCCAAATCTATCATTGAAGGACTTAACACTTCTTGATATTTCAATTGACAGCTTAGATCAAAAGAATTTTTCATGGGATAGTTGATATATATTAAATAGTTAAACATAATTTTGTATACAACAATCAACACTAATGGAATTAAATGAAAAAAATATAAAGAAAAATAACAAAGCTGCATGTAGCATTGCATGGTGTTATAACCCCGTGTACTGGTTGCAGAGAAGGACGTGGTGCGCCAGCGGATCGATTCCGGCCAACAACCCCAAGGACTCGTCCCCCTGCGATAATAACTGGGAATTCCAGGAGTAAAGCATGAGCCGCCGGTGCACTAGTGCTGAATATAGGGGAAATACCAATGCCAGGCGGCCGCCTGACTGACTACCATATCTTTCCAAGAAAGGATAGTAAATTATTTAGTAAAATGACAAACTGTTTTATAATTAATATATGTCTTCGCCTCTTGCAGAAACATATATTATGCAATTGTTCAGTTCAGGCAAAATATGATCTATTTTCGCGGTTGTCAATGATACCCAAACAAGTAAACAACAAAGATCATATCAAAAATATTACAAATATTTCCCGAAACTAAAGGTTTAGCAGTAAATCATACGGGTTTCGTTTGAAATAACTAATAAGGTCCTTGATTTTCATTTTTAAATTACATTGTAATTTTTTCGCATTTAAGCAAATGGCAAATCGCCAAACTTTGTCCGAAAGGGGAACACAATCCATTAGCAGTTGTTTTTTTATTAGATCTGACTATAGTTAATGGCGCCCAACGCATAACGATATCTTTTTATTTCTTGACAGCACCTTTTTAAAAAACAAATGTACTATTTTAAATATAATCCAGCAGTAATGGTACTTATGCTTTTTACCTAAAACTTTATTTCGTACAGCAAAATGTTCTTCAAATGGCGCCCAACGTGTAACTATAGTGCTGCAATCTTTTAATCATTTTATGAGAGCATTTTTTTTCGGCTTCTTTCGTATTTTGTTAGTCTTCGATTTAATTTTAATTTAGTCTCCCGTTTTAAATATAGGCTTTTAGATAAAACAGTTTGTGCAGCTTTTGTACCTTTTCAATTGTAATTTATTTTTTTTGGGTATGTTGGCGAAAGCAGAATTGAAATTGTAAGTTTACAAGTCAGTATATGTTGTCTATCAGATAAGGGTTCTTCTCAGCCATTTAATAACGTATCTTGGAACAAATATGAAGGTAATTATATATCCTGTTTCGTACTAGCAACAAGTTGAGTCACGTGCCGGCTGGAATTCGTTGAGAATATAATTTGGAGGCAGCGGCGCGCGTCCGCCTGCCTCGGCAGTCGTATCGATTTTGCCTTGTTTCAGGCTTTGTTTAAACATCAGCAACATGTCTAACATCCTTACTCAAGCGCCATGCGGATGTTATAATTTGAAGCACACGATTGATAAGTATCTTAAGACTGAATATGTTTGTTGGTGATGACAAGAAAGTTGTTACAAGTTGCATTAAATAATTATCTTCATATCTAAAAAACGTAATATGTATTGTATAAAAAAAGCTAGTTATAAAAACAGAAACAAAACGAAGATTGTATTACTTAACTACCTTTCTGTGGGAGTCATTAGCCTAAATAGTCTGAAGGGTGGCCGTTGCTTAAAATCAATAAGAAAATTTTAGGGAAATAAACATTTCTGTTCAAATTTAAGACTTGTCTTAATGATCTCAATTGTCTTTATAGGACCTATAAGAAGCCAAAAAATGTTTTTAGAGTTTTTGTCTGTTTTGTACGCGCATCACACAAAAACTACCGAACAGATCTGGATGAAATTTGGCATAGCGATGGACTATGACCTAGATTAAATATAAGCTACTTATAAATATAGGCTACTTTTTATCCCGGAAAAAGGTACGATTCCCGAGGGATATAATTTATTGTAACCGAGCAAGGGGCTGACAAGATATTATAGTATTCATTGGTCGCACGAAGTCTCGGGCATTAGCTAGTCTATACTAAATCATCAACCTGATATTATCTACGCAAAATTTAATAACAGTCGGCTGAAAAACAAGCAAAAACCATATAACATCCGTGATTACCGTTATTTAGTATTTTTGAATATATCTACTATATTTCTTGTTAATTATCTAAACATGTAATTTCATTTTCTCCGCTTTATGTATTTCTATAATCAAGAGCCAACATCTGGTAATTAATTGGATGATTGCGGCATGTCTCGCAAGAAATAGGAATACTTAATTTTCCGCAATAATTGTACGCGTCAAATTACAATTCCCTTATTTAATTAATTAATTTGGAATAGCATTCAAATTCAATTACATATTACGGGTCTACGACGGTATGATAATCCCGTTAATGAAATTTTCTGATATTTAATGACACATTTTGTAAGATGATATACATATTTAAAACTCCAAAAAATTTATGTAACTCACTCACTCATTTCGACAAATATCGTTATGAAACTTCGAGAATTAAATTAAATTTTTAAATATTCATATTTTTATAATATTACAGGTATATATTACACATCCCCCATCCCCACTTTGGCTTGATTACCTACATATGATAACTTGTTAAATATTCAAATACATAAATAAAAATTCATATGTAAAAATTAAATTAAAAATTTTACAACCCCCGACACAATATAACAAAACACACATCTCAAACTTATAACACACTCTTTTTGCGTTGGGGGTTAAAAATAGTAAAGACACTATAAACAATCAAAAAATATTTTATACTGAAGAAAGAAAGCTTCCATCACGGCGAATTGTGTATTAATTTATTAAAACCACGTTCCTGGGTAAGTAATCAGAGTTTAAAAGTCGTGTCATTAATATTGACTAAGGGCCTGAAATTTGCAGATTTCTCTCTTTTTTAAACATTTTATTAAACTTGCTTTGCCTGATTTTTATTCGGGCAAAATCTATCCAGTTAAAAATATATTTTTAGTCGAAATCAATTTCAATTATTGACTTGTTCTTACAGCATGGAGACTACAACATGGAGTGCTTTAAGGGGGTTTAAAGATTACTTCAGGGTCGGCAACGCGTGTGTGGCACCACTGATATTGCAGGCGTTCATAGGCTGCGGTGACCGCTTACCATCAGGTAGGCCGCATGCCTGCTTAGTTGTATTAAAAAAAATTTTTTTTTGGATATTATTCTACCGTTATTCTCTTGTAGTTATTTCTGCGATGTCGCAATTAACCTTCATGGAGACCAGAGAAGGAAATTGAGGGCAGTCCCAAATCTTCAGATTATATTAGTATACTTCACATTTTTGATCAATGACGCCCATGCATAAGAGCAACACCGAGGCGTAACAAGTTCAAGGCCGTTCAAGGTCTATGATACTACGAAATTAATAAATGAAGTGTGTCTTTACGTTATCTTAAGCAAAATAACTGCAGCGTACGCAGATTTAAAATGAATCTGTTTATTTTATGGCAGAGGGAGGCAAACTAGCAGGCGGGTCACGTGATGTTAAGTAATCACGCCGCCCATAGACACCTGCAACACCCGGGGGGTCACAGGAGCGTTGCCGGCCTTTAAGGGATTTATACGCTTTTTTCTTGATCGTTATAGTAAAAGAAATTCCTTACAAGTATCCATTAAATTACAAGCTCTACTCCGTCCGGTGATTGGGAGAGCCGGAGGCCCAATTTCTCCGGGGGAAGTTGGGGACGGCGGTGTCTTTTTAAATGCCGGCAACGCTTCTGTGACCCCGCGGGTGTTGCAGTTGTCTATGGGTGGCGGTGAACACTTAACATCCCGTAACCCGCCTGCTCGTTTGCCTCCCTCTTTCGTTAAAAAAAAAACCTAATTGTATTAACTATCTAGCCCACTTTATGTTTAAGGGAAAACCACAGAGTAATTTATTTGACAATTTCTCAGCATAATTAATGTGAATATCTGTGCCAAAACGAATAGTGTTTTCAGAAATATAGATACGGCGCAACTATAAGGGTTGTTGACTACGGAACCCTGAAAAATATTGCCATAAAATACGAGTCGTAAGATCTGCTAAAGGATCAACTGACATGACAACTCAATCTTGTTTAGCTAGCACGCCGCGATTTAAATACAACCCCCAAATGGTAAATCGTGGAGGAATATTAAACGAATTCCATAAATTACGGTATCGATTCAGGCAATCGGGTGCATATCGATGTATTCTGTAATGTATCGGGGGCGATCGGGGGCTGGGGAGGTATAATTACCATGGCAATATTATGAGGGTGTACTTGTAATATTTTCATCAGATTCTTTGTTAATGTATTGATGACTAGCTAATGTCCGCGACCTCGTCCGACCAATGGATNNATGTAGGTCATAGTCCATCGTTGTACCAAATTTCATCCAGATCTGTTCGGTAATTTTTGTGTGATGCGCATACAAACAAAAATTCTAAAAACAATCGTTTTGGCTTCTATAGGTCCTATAAAGTAAATATAGGTTTTTATTAAATATCTCCCATGTACAGACATAGCTCAGTTACTATTTTATTATATGTATAGATAGGAGTATGATGTTTTTGTTATTGTTTAAATTACTTTACAAATTTTTAAGGATCCTAAAAAACCCAAAAATACAATAAATCAATCAGTATATCTAAATGTACACATTAGTTATAATCTTTATTCAGAAATTAGACTTAAAAAGGTAGTTTTTCACGTCAGTGTCTAATAAATATTCAAGCTACAGAGACTAACAGCGTTTTGTGCTTACAAATTGTATCGATCGTGTTTTTAGCCATAAGTCTAGGACATTTTTACTGCCTGGTTCTTTCTAAAAAATAACTTTTTTACTAAGGTTTATGGCAATTTTTTATTCGTTCCATAACAGGAGAAATTAAAACTAAGAGGATACTCCTGAATCTCAGTATTTTTATAAGTACGGAGTTTATGATTCAACCAGTTGAGAGTTTATAAATAACGATTATTAATGGCTTGTTTCGTATTCATCCGAAGACTTTTTTTTTGTAATTCACTTAGTAACACACACAATAATATTATATTCCTTTCTTTTTAACGTTAATACGACTTCTATTCCTTGTATGTTCCTTGGAGAGTGTAGGGGCCACTCTTCAAGGATACGTGGCAAACAGGTACTTGCGTTCAGTAGTTTCGGCTGTGCGTTTTCTGTCAGTCAGTCAGTCAGTCAATCAGTAACGGAAGTTTTATATAGGTATACTATGAAAGACTAAGAAACTAAAAAAGATGTTTAACGTAAAAGAGGCAAACCTTCAAACGGAATTGAGTTAGTCGAAAGGAAACGAAACCAACAAAAGGTTTGCCATCACAAATCACCTAAAGCCCTATTGGCGAGTCGACGCCACCTTTTCTTAAGACCTCGGATATGTCGAAGGTGTATTAGAAATTATTACACAAAATCCCCGGATCAAGTGTAATATCCGCCAGGCTGACCCCAATCTTGGGCGAATTTTGCAGATCTTACGAAGAGATTATAGAGATGTAAGAACAGCGATAAAAATTACATATAAAAATAAACAATATAATTTATATGATATCGAACTAGCGACCCGCCCAAAACCTTCGTTGTGAATCACCCCATTTATTTAAAAAAACACGCATCGAAATCCGTTGCTAAGTTTCAAAGATCAGAGCACTGGATCTAAGATCCAAGTACTGGACGACGTGAATTTTTTTTTATTTTATATGGCGAAACCTGCACCCTGATCATCTAATGGTAAGTGATCATTGATCTAATGGTAGGTTATCAATGACCCGCATGCAATAAGAGCAACACCGAGCCGTAACAAGTTCAAGGCCGTTCAAGGTCTATGACAATACCAAATTAATAAATGAAGTTAGTCTTTACGTAATCTTAACTCAAGCGAAACAACTGCAGTACTTTTTTATGGAAAAGGGAGGCAAACGAGCTGGCGGGTCACGTGATGTTAAGTGACAACCGCCCCCCATAAACACCTGCAACATCCGGGGGCCACAGAAGCGTTGCCGGCCTTTAAAATGTACGTAGTTTTAAAATGAATCTACATAGTAAAAATAATTTTTCGAATTTTAGTTAGAAAACGACTTGAAGATTCCCGCTTCCGCTGATTACTTTGCACAGACCCTAGGGGGCTCCCCAGCCCACGGCCGCCACCCGCGAACGCTGTAAAGGGAATGACACACGCACGGATCGATCAAGGCCAGACGCCCACAGCAAGTTTGTCTGGCCCGCACAAGTTCCTTTATCCTAAAAGCCAACTGGAATAGTTATTTTTGTAAAAATAAAAGGCTTTTTGTAGTATTAAAACAAATAATAAACCTAACAATTGTCATTCATATCTATCAAATACTCTATATCTTTTATAATGACGGCGGTGTATGCGGCAAGATTTTAACGGTACTTTGATAAATTTTAAAGAAAGAAAAGAAAGATAAAAAAAAAAGAAAAAAAAATCCCAAAAAAAACGGATATGGAGGTAGAACTAGTATCGTACAATATATAATACTTAAAAAAAAGCCTTAGTTTCTGCCTTAATCGCATTCTGGTAAAAATGGCGGCTCAGTATTTGCCAACCTTCACTGTACAAAGGGATGGCAAACGAGTTCCATATCCGCATCGATACAGCGAAGGTTATGCACATAATAAACAACTGTATTTTAAAAGCCTGATTTAAATACGTAAATAATTCCGGCAGATTCGACCCCTATTTTATATTTCAAGTTTTACCAATAAAAGTTTCATATGCACTTATTATTTACATATCAAGAGGCACCATGAGCTACACTAGCGCCGCCTGGCCACAAACGGCCAGTAACGACCACTTTTAGCACTTTTGCTATCTGTAACTACAAGGAATCATAATTGAATAATTTGTAATGTTTAAAATAAACTTCTAAATCTATACTTCAATCTAATCAAGCGGATTTTAGATAAACTATTTTTCTAGTGAATAATGATTTTTTATAGCTCATGAAGCCCCTTAATGTGAGCTAAGTCACGTGCAACAGCTAGTTCTTCATAAAGTATAAACAATGATAAATTCGCCGTTATTGCTTCCGTGTACACAAATATTATTATTCCATTATTTCGCATCGTTGATCATCATCATTAGACTCGATCTGCCTGACTATGTTTGTTACGATGAAATCATTTTTGTTATTTGTTCATTGGGCATTGACCCACACTACTCGCTACACTTCTTATTAAGGGGCTCCATGAGCTACACTAGCGCCGCCTGGCCACAAACGGCCAGTAACGACCACTTTTAGCACTTTTGCTATCTGTAACTACAAAGAATCATAATTGAATAATCTGTAATGTTTAAAATAAACTTCTAAATCTATACTTCAATCTGATCAAGCGGATTTTTAATAAACTATTTTTCTAGTGAATAATGATTTTTTAGCTGATGGCGGCGCTAGTGTAGCTCATGAAGCCCCTTAATAAAAAGTGTAGCGAGTAGTGTGGGTCAATGCCCAATGAACAAATAACAAAAATGATTTCATCGTAACAAACATAGTCAGGCAGATCGAGTCTAATGATGATGATCAACGATGCGAAATAATGGAATAATAGTATTTGTGTACACGGAAGCAATAACGGCGAATTTATCATTGTTTATACTTTATGAAGAACTAGCTGTTGCACGTGACTTAGCTCACGTCAAATTCGGGGGATGGGGGAATAGAAAGCCAGCCCTTTATGTATCTCTTCTTCACGTGATGGGAAAACAATGAAGTCTAAGACGGCACACGCAAACTGAAGTAATACCTTGAAAATGCTTATATTAATGAATTCGGGAATAGTGACGCAGAGATTGAAATATATATCTTACGGATTCGTAAACTAAATAGTTGCAGACAGGGTGGAAGGGTCTCAAACAACAAAATCTACTGTTACATTTAATGGGGACACGGCCGAGGGATCACAAACCGCAAAATCAGCCAACTGGTGGAACTCGACACCAGAAGCCGTACTATTCGCGATCATCCGCGGCTATGATTCAATTTAAATCGGTGTTAGCATTTGTATGTTACCACGAATGTAGTTAATATAAATGTTATGTAAAACTTCTACGTATGTATGTCTTCTAATTTGTAAAACTTCAAAGTATGGATGTCAGATGCGTAGATTCTTTTTAAAGTATATGAACTAACTTTTGCCCGCGGCTTAGTTCGGGTCATCATCAGTGAGGAAAATATAGCTTAAGTCGCCCTTCAACTATCTCCACAAAGAAAATCACAAAAATTTGCTCCGTTTCACGAGAAAGACGGACAAACAAACACATTTATCACTCGAAGATCTCAAGACACCAGTGATCAAAGCATACGCCAAATTTCTGACTGGGACGAATGTTAGACGCTCTCTACAATACAGAAGACAATAGAATAAGGAACTGCCTAAACCTATTGGTGGTGTAATCAAAATAAACAACGACAAATGTCGACAGTCTGAATAATGCAATAAAGTAATTAAGGGGGGGTGATTCAGCGTCGTCAAGCCTCTTATTACAAAACCATCGTTCTAGGGGCGGGAGCATCCCTAGGGAACAGGAAAGCTTGATGAGCTACATACATTTTTATTCGTTCTCCAATAAGGCGACATGCTTGAAAAAGTTAGCGCCATGCATATTGTTGTGGAATTTATAATGCAAAATTGTATTAATAAACAACTTAGTTATATATGAAGTAGTGTAGGTATACACATTGTAATATCATCATAAAATTTATTTAAGGCACATTATCATTAATTTTAGGTATGTTTATATAAAATTACTTAAAGAGTAACTGGCCAAGTCCGAGTCGGACTCTTGCACGTAGGGTTCCGTAACATTATCTTGACGTAAGGACAGCGGCGTCAAAATAATAGAGCTCCGATTTACCCTTTGGTTATGCAACCCCTAAAAAGTATATTTTTTACGAAATTGGGAGGCAAACGAGCAGG
>JADGIL010019616.1:0-14985 GCA_020352625.1 Cactoblastis cactorum
TTTTCTTGTTACTTTTACACCTCTAGTTAAAAATGCCAAAGAGAAGAGCAAAGACCTTTTTTTGGTAAAATTTTTCCTTTTAGGCAAAGGGATTTACAACCTATACAGCCAGAACCAATGCCTAAGACAACAGATATTTGATTCGTGGTTTGTTCTAGTTTGTTCACAACATTGACACAACAAACATTCACAAATCAATGACATTACCATTTCAATGACATACGTCACAGCACGTCACTCTTCGTTTGGATCTTAGTGGTCTTAGGTTTGGATTGAATTAAATTGTGCGTGTTTTTTAGCGTTTTATATATTGGTACATAATTGTGAATAGTGTAACGAGTGAAGTAAAATTAGGTAAAATATTCCAAAAGCATAAACATTTGTGTTGTTCAAGATGCCTTGTATGATTTTCTATGAAAACGCATTGCTTAACATTGATTGCGCAGATGTGCAGTCGTTAAAAGAAAAGATTTCACAAGATCATGGTGTACCTACTGAGGATTTGTTCGTGGTTATCGACGGAAAGAAAATTTACGAAAATGTTAGTTTTCGTAATGTAAATTTTGTGGTTCGGGGATATAAACGACTTATTGGGGGCAAAGGGGGCTTCGGTTCTATGCTCCGTGCAATCGGGGCTCAAATCGAGAAAACGACGAATAGAGAAGCTTGCAGGGATTTATCTGGGCGACGCTTGCGAGATATTAATGAAGAAAAACGTCTGAGGAAGTGGTTACAAGGGCAGGAAGAGCGGGAAAAGGAGGCCGCTGAGCGTAAACAGAAGAAATTGGAGAGATTGATCGCCGAACCGAAAATTGATGTAAATTTAAACCCTCTGTATGAGAAAGAGCGCCAGGAGTTGCCAGAAAGAGTTAGTGCTGCTGTGGATGCCGGCTGGCAGGCTGCAGGAAGCTCAAATGAGGTTGGTTTGAAGAGAAAGTTAGCAGATGAGAAACAAAAAGAAACGAAAAAGGCCAAGTTGTGGATTGACTCGGAGTTATCTGATTGCTCCTCTCTATCTGATGATGAGGAGGAAGAAAGAGACAATAGACAGCCTCAGACAGTTTCAACCGACAGCGGCAATGAATCTGATAGAAATTCAGAATTAAGCAAAGTGAATTAATATTTTTGATTTTGATGTTTCCAAATCAATGACATTATGTGTATCATAATTTTTCAAATGTATCACTTCACTATTTGATTTGTGAGGGTCAACTAACTTTAATATGTTACAAATATTTCTGTCCAATCCTAAAGAGTATATTCCCTTTATTTCAATACCCTTTATGTCGAGTCTGAGAGTCTATGGTTCTTCCAAAATATTGCTATTATTAAGCTCTACAAAGGTACTAGAAGTGGGGTAAAGAAACATGAAGTTAAGGAAATAGAAACAGGCCAGAAATCGTAGACTTGATGTAGGGGTAATAGAAGCGAGACAAGGTTCTCGGCTCGACGTAATGGGAACTAACCTTCTAAACGACGTACAAGATGTTTGTAGACTTTTGCAAGGCATTTTAATATATAATTTTATGTTAGCAAATTCATGTAATTTCTTTTTTTTACCTGCAATACTGTCAATAGTTTTGTTTATAAACTTAGATTATTTGTGTAGTTTCCAGTGTCCATTGTCATATCCAAAGCACAAAACAATCTCCACAGAATGTGTAATCATTAACGTTTGTTGAATGTTACTTAATATGTTCAGTAAATATATATGTATAGCTACTGAATATTGTCTATGTTCACCTAAATATTACTTATAGGGCATTCTATGTGATGATGGGAATGAAGGGTAGCTCTATCATTACTCTATAAAGAAACTAGTTTTTTCCTGCGGCTTTGTCTGCATATATTAACTGTTATATAAAAGTTTTTCACCACTTCGGGGGGGAATTTCCAAAAATCCTCACTTAGTGCTCCCGTACACTCCCCAAGGAACTTACATGTCAAGTTTCAGCTACTTGCAGTAGTTTCGGCTGATCGTTGTCTGTCAGTAACTTTATAGTTTTATATATATAGGTGATATTGATAGGAATAATCTAGCCTATGATATTGTAATGTACTAAAGTTTTGTAATGTACTAGTTCAAATATTTCTTTTGGAACTTATGGTAATTATATTTATGGTGAGTTTTGCATCAGTATGTATTATGTGTAAGGCATTTTATATCGCAATATATGGGTATAACAATTTAATATTTATACAACTTATAATATTTATCTCATTAAAAAGTAACCTCTTTATAAATTCTAACAATTTTGTTTATACATTTTCTTAGGTGGAACACGCAAACTTGAAGTAGGTAATACCTATTCACTTATTTCTATTTTATATCAGTTGTATGTGATATAAACTCGCTAATTATAGGTTTATGTATAATATAAAGACTTGGAATAAAATAAACATGTTTTATTTGCACATTACCTTACAAATACTCAAAAATACTCTGGAACACGCTCCAGGCTTCAATGTAACACTTCTTCACGACACGAGATTGACGCAACATTTTTACAATATATTTTCTTAGTAGTATTTTTCCTACTTTTGGACATGTCTTTTGGACATGTCATTTCTTGGTAGTATTTTTCCTACTTTGAGACTTGTGTGTTGTTTATTTTCGCCCAACATTTTGTGTAGTGTATAAGTCTCTGATTTTGAGCAAAACGTTCGTAGTAATATAATTAAATGGTCCAGCTTGTTAGAATGATTGGTGAAATGAGTGATTATTTATCTTGATAAACGCACATCAATAAGAATAACCATCAAATTCTTTGCCAGGCTCGGGAAAAGGCTTTAGACAGTCGTCGTAAATCATTTTTCTGTTTATTTTTGTCTTGCGCCCGTTTTTTTTATATTTCTGGGTGTCCGAATGTCCGGTGGATGGCAGATGATATGATGGAGATATTGTTGTTTTCAAAATTAAAATCAAAATTAAATTATAAGAACGGAAAAGTTTTCATTGTAATGTGAAGGTTTTACTCTGATTTGACTTCGAGCTCAGCGCATACATTACAGTTTTATTTATACTCTTTTTGACTTCGAGGTAGATTAGAATTAGAAATATATACATATAATAATCTAAATAAAGTTAACCCAAAAGTACATATGATAAGTTTTATTCTAGACTGCAGATCTAGTTTTAAATTTTGATATGGGATACTAACGTAACAATAATTTTTCAACAAATATAAATAAAGACGCAGAAAAATTATAAAAATTACATTTTCCGTTTTGATCTGATTGTAGATCGAATCTGGGATCTCCCTAGTAGCCCCCGGATAGACATGTCAACCAGATGCTAAGAAGGCTTAATCTCAAAATGTCTCTCGCAAAATGTCCAATAGTGGTGTCTCTTTCTCGATATCCTTTCGTTGAATGTCTCTTACGCATAATGTATCTGAAAAGTGGGAGTAGTATAGGGAAGATTGAAAGAGAAAACCTACAGTGGGAAGGAAACAAATTTGCATTTTGTTATCATTTGCCAAGAAGTAGTTTTCAATATTTAGTTCGAGATTAAAAAAGAAACGAAATTAAACAAAGATTATTACACTTTTTTTATTTTATAAATACTTATATTTACGTACAAATACTTACCATTTTGCATGAAAATCAGTAATTTATAAAAAACTAGCCGACCCGTGTCCACTTCGTTGGGCGTTAAAATATATAGCCTATAGCCACAGCTATAGCACTACTGAATAGCTTTCTGATTGTGAAAGAATTTTCATGATTGGTTCAGTATTTCCGAAGATTAACCTCTACAAACAATCAAAGTTACAAACTTTACCTCTTTATAATATTAGTATAGAAAATTTGTGTTATTTTCAGAGAACCATTTGGATCTTCTTAGTGGTGATGGCGCTGTTTTCTTTGGTGATGGCTCGGCCTCAAGAATACGATGACGATGAAGATGGAAGCAATGCCGCTGATAAGAAAGGTTTGAACTCCTAGATAAATCTTTAGCCTCAGACCTGGCTACCCAAAAGCGTCATGGTAATAATATATTTGAAACAGACTTTGACTTCTTCGATCAAGTATTCATCATAGATGTTGAACAGTATTTGAATGTGTAACAAAAAGAAATCGTATTCAAGTCGATCAGTATTATATTCCAATCGTTATGAAAGTAAATAATTCAGTAAGTACGCGTTGTAATAACGGTTAATATTTTCTCAAATTCTTTCAGATGACATCGCTCGCGTTCAAATCAAAGTGTACAGAGGTCCAACCAAGCATGACGGCTACGCTCCATGGGGTTTCTGGGTCAAGCAACCATCTGACGATCAGTAGAAATCGTAGACATCCATATTTTAGTTCAAAAATAGGCATAGAAAAAAAGGTCGTTCGGGTGGGTAGTTGTAAAATTATTAATAAAATTCGTTAGCATCAGCACATACCTATATTGTAGGTACTAGAGCTGCTTTACGTCATGTATATTTAATTTTGAGTAAAATGTCCACCCATTACATTGGTACAATTTAAAAACCTGTAGTAGTGAAACTGTACTTAAGTAAACATTTAATATGCGCCTGTTAATATTTTTTAGGCAATAAATGTAATTAGGTGTTATTGCTATATTTTATTCATAAGTGTTGATTAGATTTTAATTCAATAGATATAACAGTAACGTAAGTTTCGATGATTTAAAACTAAATGGATACATTTTATTACAAATACAATGGTTTTATTAATCGTTTTAGTTAATAGTTGAATTAGTCCACGGAAGTACATATTAATATAAGTTTAGATTAATAATAGGTGTGTTAGTTTTAACTACATGCATGATATATCAATAATTATTTTTAGACAACCAAAGATAATTAATTACCAATTAGATCAATATTAAATTAAGTTATTAAAGCAACTATATTTGTGTTTATTTGCCCAAATTAACGTCAAAATAATTTAGTTTTTAAATTAAATAATCTTGTCGGTTTTATCTAATTATAAGTATAGGTAAAACAGTATATTTCGAACCTGCTTTTAATATTATAATTAAATGTCACTATGAGCTCATAAAAAATGCAAGTTATGTGAAAGTGAGTTTGTGTAGCATTAACTGCTGTTCGGGAAGTAAGGTTTTAAACATGGTGATGTTGCGTAAAGGCAGATGTTTTCACTTTATTTTTCACGAAATTAATAATGTAATAATAAGTAATATAAAATAGTAGCCGTTCTGTGGCCTATATAATCACGTCAGTGGCATTGTGTGCACTACTACAAAGAGGTTAAAGACTGCTGGACAAAGTAAGATAATGCCCAATGTTTAACTTAAAATTTTAATCTTCAAAAATTGATATTTAGTTAGTTGGACGCCCGGATTAAATCATCCACTTAGGGCCGAGTTCACCGACTTGATCTAATCAGGTGATTTACTAAACAGATAATCAAATCAACGCTTATTTAAACAGGCGATCATAATCGTTCGTTATCGTGTGGGGAACACGTAAAAAATATTAAATCAGCTGTTTGAATGTTAATCAGTCGTTTAGAAAGTTTGTGAACTCCGCTCATAGACCCTGAG
The DNA here is from genome assembly GCA_020352625.1 of Cactoblastis cactorum. Taxonomy (NCBI): domain Eukaryota; kingdom Metazoa; phylum Arthropoda; class Insecta; order Lepidoptera; family Pyralidae; genus Cactoblastis; species Cactoblastis cactorum. The sequence goes on from JADGIL010019616.1 coordinate 5,522, forward strand.
ATATTGAGTAGTAAATTACGTGCGTACGTAGTCGCGGGCGTTCTCTAGTCTATCATAAAGTCTTTCGCAGCGAGCCCTTGTAATTAAATAACGTCACTCTTCCCCCAACGAGGGATATATCTCTATAATACGAAGGGTTACCAGAAGCATTGACTATAATAAATTTATGGGGACCAATCACGCATTGAGTTAGCCCCAAAGTAAGTTTGAGACGTTTGTTATGGGATACTCAACGTTACTTTAAGGTATGTATTGCCTCCATGGTCCAGTGGTTAAGGCATGTGATCTGGAGGTTGTAGGTTCGAATCCCACAGGAAGTAACTTTGTTTAAAAAGTTATTTCTAGTCTGCTTATTGGTTACTGGTACTGTGGGCTTGAGTCGACTGATTAACCGAACAGAAGATGATTTCGTGCTTCGGAAAGCACGTGCTGGGCTCCCCATTCCTGCAATAAGCCCTCTATTCAGTTAAGCGTGGGCCTCCAGTCACACGACCCTTGGCTCTGTCTGCCCGTAAAGGAGAACGACGTATTTGTATTGTATCTACGGCCCTTGACAACCCTAGCTCTACGGCGTCAAAGAGTAATATAGCCATTAGGTGCGACGTCTGGGCATAGCGGCGCCGACCCTGTTCAATATTAAAATGTGTTGTCTTTGCCCAACGAATTTTAAAAGCAATGTTTATTTCTGTCAAAATGTCTGCCATTTTTATTAAAAGCTTTAATTTATCTGGCCGTGTTAGCGTGTTATTATGGGTCAAATCGTGCAAGTTTTGGACCACTCCCAACGTACGATTATGCTAAAAGGGAAACATTACCAGCCTAAAAGCGACGTATTTTAACGAAATACATACATACGTATGATTCCTTGTTGATCGCTACTCAAGAGGTCCCGGGTTCGATCCCCGGTCATGATGGAAAATTTTTTGTTCTGATTGGCCTGGGTCTTGGATATTCATCTAAAACTATTTTGACTTTGACTTTGAAAGTGGAGTTATATGCTGTAGACTGTACTAATCTAAACATTGGACTCCTGGGGCGTTGCCTATTATTTTGTTAAGGGCTTTTTCATAGCGGGCGTCGTAAGGGCGACGTCTTATGCAAACTAACGCAAGTAAACAATTTACTATTACATAGCTATGTATTACTGCTATTTATATGAATATGAAGAGGCTATTTTTAGTTAGGGAAATCAAAAAAGTTTATTAGTTAAATTTACAGTAATACCACTGGTATAACCGTAAAAACTGATAAAAATCTTTTTCTCACAAAGTTTTTATTATCTAGATAATAAAATAAACTAAAAAATTGTATAATTAATTAAATCGTACTAAGGATGACGATTCTTTGCGAAAAAGATAAATTTTTGAATCGAGTCGAATTGTAATCACAGATACCAAAAAGTCAACTATCGTTATTACAGATGTAACTTTTTTTTATAAAATAGAAGCGAAGGAAACTAAGTATACAGCCATCTTGCGAGTTTGAAAAATTAGATATTTGGCTCCAAAATCTTCCATTAATCGCCATTCCTAATTCGTATGCGACAATTTTTTTTTAAATGTAAGTGGGAGCAAATGTGTAGGCGCGTTACGTGATATTAAGTGATCACCGCTGCCCATAAAAAACTGCAACACCCGCGGAGTCACAGAAGTGTTACCAGCCTGTAAAAAGCCTGTAGAAGTTGGGCCTCCGGTTTAAAAAAATTCAATTACACGAAATAGATTTTTGTATTTGAAAAATTTTAAACTATTTTGCTTCTTAAATCTCTATAAATTATGTAACACAGTCCAAGGTTGATTCTTATTCTCTGAGGAATATTTTATCACGCGAGTTTTAGTAGACATAAGAAACTAAAAATAAACATTACAAGCTAAAAATACTTATATCATTGAAAGTTACGCGAGATGACATAATTAAAATCACTCGCACAACAGCTACAAGGGAATTTGACCCCCTACCTAACGCATCATCGCGAGCGCAGCGCGCGGCGAGGAGGGCGGCGCGGGCGGCGGCGGACCTCAGTGCACAAGGAACAGCCGCGTCGCGACGTTCCTAGTACTCGCCCTGAAGATGGCCTTCTGAATAGGCCGAAACGGTCGTCGGCAACAAAAATATATACCGACTAAAATTGACGTGGGTAAATCCATATTATTTTAATTAAAATATACTTTATTTTCATTCATTGTGAGGTAAAGTTTTATCTCAAATAAATGATACACTTCTTTTCAAGTAAACAGCAAGGAAAAAGCCATAAAATACATGCTTAAACGCTGTGAATTTTGTTCCTACAATCAATACAGTCAGCTAAATATGTATGTACCTGCCAATTTATTATTTTTAAATAGGTTAACATTGTAACCACAACATAGACCAGGGGTAACTTGACATTCAGTCGACAGTACCATCGATCGCCACCTAGTTTTTTTAATTAGTTAATGCGCGTGAGTGTAAATATAGGACACGTTGGTACAATGCAGAGGGGGCACAAATCGATACAATTATGTAAATTGATTATAGTAATTTACTAATTACTCTTGGTTCATTCCTAATTGACTTTATCGCTGTAATGCGGCAGGTCGGATTTTTTTTTATGTAAGAGGGAGACAAATGAGCGGGTGGGTCACGTCATATTAAGTGATCACCGCCGCCAATAGACAACTGTTACACCAGCGGGGTCACAGAAGCGTTGCCGGCCATTAAAAATCCTCAACCCTACCCAAATGGGGAGGGCGGGAAGTTGGCCCTCTCCCATTCACCGGATGGAACCTGGCAGCTGATAGTCGCCATTCACGCGTCGGTCTTCTGTGGGACGCGCGTTGAATGTACGACGCTCTGTGTGTGACGTTCTGTGGGAGTGTGGTACTGCCCCGGACGAGGCGGCCCATTCATGCTGTAGGCCAAAAAAGCATGCAGCAGACTCATACCATATTTAAACCTTTGAATATATAGTCCCTAATCAAATATTTAAACTACACTAATTTATGGTAAATTCGTTTTTATGTTTTTACTAATAGGCTCTTTGGAGAGAAAAGTTCCATCAATAAATGAATAAAATACAGGCCGGATGAATCATCGGTCCATATTTCTTCGAAAACTAGGCCGGCCTGAACGTTACTATCAATAGTGACCGTTATCATGATAACAGACTATTACCTGACATTTTAGCTCGGGATCTGCAGGTCATTTGGTAACAACAAAATGGTGGCACTAGCCACACTACACGTAAAATATTTTGATTTGATCAATGATTGATTTATATCATTGAAAGTCACGCGAGAAGACATAATTAATGTCTTTGCACGGTTATACTCACGTAAATGTTTAGTCGGTAACGCCGACGACCGTTTCGACCTATTCAGAAGGCCATCTTCAGGGCGAGTACTAGGAACGTCGCGGCGCGGCTGTTCCCTGTGCACTGAGGTCTGATTAATAACTAACTAATAATTAACTAATGTAGTTAGTTTAGATTTAGAGATTTAGATTTAATTTATTTAGTAACTAGCTAATGCCCGCGACTTCACCCACGTAGATTTTACGTTCAATACATTTTACATTTTACGAACAGTACATTTTTTCGGGATAAAAAGTAGCCTATCTTTTATTCTAGGTCGTAGTCCATCGCTGTGCCAAATTTGATCCAAATCCGTTCGGTAGTTTTTGTGTGATGCGCGTATAAACATACAGACAGACAGACAGACAACAATTCTAAATACAATAAAGATATAGTGGCCCTATAAAGAGCCACTATATGTTTTTTTCTTAAATATCTCCCATGTACAGACAAAGCTCAGTTACAATTTCATTATATGTATAGATTATTATTTGTTATGCTGTTGGTTTTTTGCGCTCCGTACCAAAAGGATAAAATCAGGATCGGGGACCGTCCACGTCCGACCGTCTGGTTGTTTGTCCGTTTTTTACCTGGCATGTCTCATGAACCATGATATCTGGAAAGTATTTCTGTTGTCAAAAATCTTAGAAAAACATATCAAGGACTCTGTCCAAGGATTCAGTTTTTTTTTAAAGTTACAATTCAATTCAGTTCAATTCAATTTCCTTAAAATGTGGTACACATATACAGATGCCAATAAGATGGCGGTTTCACACATTTCACCAGACCCTGGCAAAAAAAAATTTAAAGTAATAATTATAAGGTTACAAATATATAAAGAACTAGCTGTGTACCCGCGACTTCGTCAGCGTAGAACAGTAGGTTTAGTGGTAGGTTCTGTGAAAGCGGAAGAGACATGATTTACATACAATCATTTACGCCTAAATTTGAATAAATGTGGCGGCCGATTTTTGAAAAAAGCCTATGTTTGAACGGGAGTTTTTATCTATATGCATACCAAAGTTCATTAAAATTGGTCCAGTGGTTTAGCCATAAAAGAGGAAGGAACATGATTCACATAAAAACTTTGACCCTCCAATTTAGATTATTGGCAGGCGATTTTTGAAAAAAAGGTAGGATATGTTTAAACGCGGTTTTTTAACTATATGACCAAATTTCATTTAAATCGGTCCAGCGGTTTAGCTGTGAAAGCGGACAGACAGACATAATAAAAATCCGTCAAACCAACAGTTTTTTCGTGAAAGAGTAACAAACATACATACATTCTCACTAACTTTCTCATTTATAAAATTAGTTGGATAGGATAGGATGATAAAATGATTTAATGCTAGCATTTGTTGCGTAAGATGGAATTTTATTAATAGGTAGATAGTCATTCAATGCAGTAAACATCACGTTTCAAACACATGGAAATGGTCATTGTTTCAAGTTCATTGGCTTTGTTCTACCGCATATTGTTGAAGAGTGAAGTCGCCTCCATATCTTTCATCTCCTTCGCTCGTTCAAAAATAGATACACACATTCCTTTCTCGCCTCAACCATATTTCACAGACCGTAGACATCCAAATCTATTTTTAAAATTGTAAATACGAGATAAAATTCTAACTCATCGTACGACGATGAACGTAATAAAATGCATCGTTTTATTAAGTGCTATCCTTCCAAATTTAGAACTGCAGTTGTTAAACTATTAGACAAATTACGTATGTACTTCTTATTTAAGTTGTATATCTTTATTGCAGCTATAAAGCGTTGTTTTATGAGATAAAATTATCGAATTATTTGAAGGTTTATATTATAACCAGAGGCGACGTGGGCCACCGCCCACGGCCTCGTGGTGCAAATCAAAGTCGTATTGTTTTTTAAATCCAGAAGTACACGACAACACGGTATTTTTAAAAATTAATACTCAACAGAATGAGGAGAGTCCGTCCGGAGAGTGGGAGAGCCAGAGGCCCAACTTCTCCGCCCTTCCCATTTGGGGAGGCCGGGGTTTTTTATAGGCCTGCAATGCTTCTGTGACCCCGCGGGTGTTGCAATTGTCTATTGGCGGCGGTGATCACTTAACATCACATGACCCGCCTGGTCGTTTGCCATCCAATAACATAAAAAGAGACTTATTCGGCAATTTTAATATCATCTTATTTATAAACCTTTCTACTTAGGGCCTCGCGAAAAGTATCTTGCGCACATTTTTTCTAGACGTTCGTCGTCATTGATTATCTGTTGCATTGTAACTCTTCGAGCGTAATCAGAAGATAGATAGACAAACTATTTATTGCATCTACAACACACATAAATATAACAAATAAAAAAAACTTAACCTGACGAGTGAAATTAACCTTTACGCAGCGAAACTGGTCCAACCATACCACACTGCAATCCAGTGTTGTTCAAACTACGTTGACAGTGGGACGTCTGTCCGGCGCTTTATCACTGCTAACACTATCGCATCGGTAAAAATAGATACGGCACGACACATGGTATTTTCAGTGCCTTTATTATCAATGGAAGGTGTACTTTTGTGAAGTGAATTGTGATTGTAAAAAAAGGTGGGTGAATGTCTATATTAGATGCTCTTCTGTTATTTCCTTGAAAAGGTAAATAGCTTGGAGTGTTCTAATGTAAACAATTGACAAATGACGAGGTTAGGTATCTGACGTAAGTGGTGTTTTGTAATCTGTTATTACAATAGTAGACTTTTATTTTAAATACTTTTCTTCATTGTTAGGTTGACAAGACACATACCAAGGTTTGTTAATTCGTAAAAACATGGGATGATTTAGTAGTATCGAGCCACTTGTAGTGGTATGGAGCCACTTGTAGTGGTATGGAGCCACTACTTGTAGTGGTTTGGAGCCTGCTGCTTGCTTTGTTAGCCTGCAGCATGAATGGGCCGGCTCGTCCAGGGAAGTACCACAGTCCCACAGAAGACCGACACCTGAATTGCGGCTATCAGCTGCCATGATCCGTCCGCTGAGTGGGAGAGCCGGAGGCCCAACTTCTCCGTCCTTCCCAAATGGGGAGGGCGGAGGTTTTTTATAGGCCGGCAACGCTTTTGTAACCTCGCGGGTGTTGCGGTTGTCTATGGGCGGCGGTGATCACTTAATTTCTCGTGACCCGTCTGTTTATTTGCCTCCTTCCGACATAAAAAATCTTCTTTTTTGAATTTAATTAATGTAGGGAATATTTAAAGCATTGCAGTTGCATTTTTATGATTATTAGTTATATCGTTAACTCAATCAATATCCCGTAACACAAGTCTCAAACTTACTTTGGGGGTTAAAAACTCAATATGTGCTATTTGGCCCTATAGGGGTAGGCAGAGACTACATTCTTCCACTTACTGCAGTCCTGACATAGTTTCTTCGCTTCCTCCACATTCATCAATCTTTTCATACACGCTTGTCGGTTAAGGGTACTTCTGACCTGCCTTTTTCTAAAAATGTCTTTTATTTGGTCCAGGCCAATTAGAAAAAGATCATTTTCCATCATGACCTGACTGGGATCAAACCCGGGACCTCTTGGGCAGCGGTCAGCCACGTTAACTGCTACAACACGGAGGTCGATAAAGATTAAATACCTTATAGGCTGTTACTATCGAAAAAAAAGTTACAGTACACTCCACTGTAACTTTTTTTTCGACCCGTAACAAGTAACTGCGAGAACGTGTTACATGCACGCTTGTTCTAAATAAAATAAAATAACCAAAGTGTACTGTAACCAAATTGGACCAAAGTATAGTAACTAACTTGGACCAAGGCGAAAATTAGAGCAAGTCCATTGTTTAGTTTACATTTGTACACGTGCGTATGCGCAATTGAATTAAAATTTTATATTAAATGGAACTTTATACTGCAGTAACAAGATGGAATTTTGTACAAAATATTGGAGTCAAGGTTGGTCGTGCTTAGAAGTTTTTTTTTAAATTAAGTATTCATTTATATTGTTCAACTTTATAGTTTTATTTAAACGATAACAATTTTTGTTTGACTGCTTCCTTTGTCCAGTGGTGAAGGCGTGTGTTTTGTGATCCGGAGGTTGTGGGTACGAATTCCACTGAGGGCAACTTTGTGAAAAAAATTATTTCAGTTAGGATATTGCATGCATTGATCACCGTTACATCAGTGTTACATTTTTAAAATTTAAATAGCGTTTTTACTCGTGTACATTAAAGAATAATGTATTCTTAACCGATAATAGTATCCTGCTTCCTTACTAAGACAAAAGTATGCTTCACTTGGTTAGTAAGAGAGCCGATGGCCCATTATGCCTAAAAAAGGGATTCTAACGCCGCATGTGGCATCCTCGTGTTGCAGACTATAGGCATCGGTTACCACTTACCGTTAGTCGGGTTGTATGATTGTTTACCTGCTAGTCGTATAAAATAATGTTTTTATCGCTTTTTTTATCTTTTAGTTGTCTATGGGTGGCAGTGATTACTTAGCATCACGTGACCCGCCTGCTCGTTTGCCTCCCTCTTTACATAAAAAAAATATAACACGTAGACACAAATAAGATCTAAATAATTTGCCAAATATATGTGACATTGTTAAGCGTTTATTCGTGTACTAGTTTAAGTGATAATGAACAAACTGACCGACTTCACGACAAACAATCTGGAAAACCCCAATTTAGAAGACAACTAGACGATACCTAAGTAAAAAATAGTGTATCATTTTTTATGTTAGAGGGAGGCAAACGAGCAGGCGGGTCACGTGATAGAAAGAAAGAAGAAAGTATTTATTTGCGTTGAATATGTACGTGATGTTAAGTTGTCACCGCTGCCAATAAACAACTGCAACGCCCACGGGGTCACCGAAGCGTTGCCGGCCTATAAAAAACCCCGGCCTCCCCATTTGGGGTTGAGTTGGGCCCCGGTTCTCCCACTCAGCGGACGGAGCTTGGCGGCTGATAGCGCCATTCAGGCGTCGGTCTTCTGTGGGAGTGTGGTACTGCCCCGGACGAGCCGGCCCATTCATGCTGCAGGCTCATACCACTACGACAGTATCTGTTTGATATAAGTTATTATTTTTGCTTAAGAAATTGCACTTACTATAAATTCGTAATATATTCATCGTAAGCTGATAAAATGAACCAATCAATATTGTTACTGATAACAGCTTTCTTATCAGCGCTTCATATACACCCGCCTGTCGTCAATACGCTAATAATTTATCGGGACAAATCAAAAAAATATTGAGTTAGCCCGAAGTCTTTTTATGCATGTAAGAGGGAGGCAAACGAGCAGGCGGGTCACGTGATGTTATTCGGTCGGTCGGTAAGTTGGTCTTTTGTGGAAGTGTGGTACTTCCCCGGACGAGCCGGCCCATTCATGCTGCAGGCTAACAAAGCAATCAGCAGGCTCCACACCACTACAAGTAGTAGCTCCAAACCACTACAAATTAGTGGCTCCATACCACTACAAATTTTTCAATTTGTTCTTTATTTTGTCACCTAGGAACACGGAATAGTTACGGAATTTATATTACTATACCACGCGAATAAGGAGCTTTTGTACTTTAAATTTTATTTGTAAGTTGTAAGTATCTTACTTACTGGGCCAGGTTTCCGAAGGATAATGAAAAAAAAGGATAAAAAGGCTTGATGACTACAATAATCTTTATATGATTAAAAAAGATTTTTTATTTTAAATCTGTCCAGTCTTTGGAGAGATCATTTCAATCTAATCAAGTTGATAGAATAAAGATTTTTTTAGGTGAAAAACTTATGTAAAAGAAAAAAATTCTTATTACAAACCACACGCAAACAAAGTTGAGGGAACAACTAGTAAATTAATAAATTTCAACGGTAAATAAAAGACCGGCAACGCTTCTGTGACCCCCCGGGTGTTGCAGGTGTCTATGAGCGGCGGTGATCACTTAACACCATGTGACCCGCCTGTTCGTTTCCCTCTCTCTTTCATCTATACATATAATAAAATTTTAACTGAGCGATGTCGGTACATGGGAGATATTTAAGAAAAATATATATAGGCGCTCTTTACAGAACCTAGAAAAGCCAAAACGATTGTATTTCGAATTTATTCTGTCTTTCTGTATGTTTGTACGCGCATCACTTAAAAACAACGAATAGATCTGGATGAAATTTG
>JADGIL010019649.1:0-16281 GCA_020352625.1 Cactoblastis cactorum
ACATGTCATGCCTGTCGTTTCGGCGGGCGAGACGAAAACTATCGTTTCAAGGTCTCGCCGCACTGACACCGATTGAGTAAGGAAATGAAGATCCGTATCCGTATCCGCGGATCTTGACACTAAATATCCGTATTCAGATCCGTATCCGCGGATATACATTTTTAACGATCCGGCACATCGCTAATCTCAATACAAAGTGGAAGTTTATTTGCTTGGTTGAAAGCGCTAATTTCAGGAACTATTGGTACCAATTTGAACAATGATTTCAGTGATAGATTGTTTGTTTATCGAAAAAGGCTATATGCTACCTTTTATCCCGTTATTCCCACGAAATTCCCGGAACGGGAGCAATGGGGGCAAAACCGCGGGGCGGTCGCTAGCTCATAATATTTCGTGTTCATGTTAATCCCGCTTGTGATGTTATTCGGCAGATTGGTTAATTAGTACAGCCTGGAGGCTGCCGGGTTTACCTCGCAGACATTTTATAAATTAACAATTTGCGCCCGCGATCGTGTTTAATCTCCAAGTTATTAATTATTCCGATAATAATTAATTGGATTTGTTTATGAGTAACCCCGTTTTTACCTCAAACAATTACAAAAATAATCTATATTATCTGCTAAATTCTCCAATCCATATTATAATGAGAAAATTATATATTTTTTTTGTTTGCGAGTATGAACTCAAAAACTACTGGATCGATTCTGATGAAATTTGACACAACTCGCAGGCCACAAAAAAGGAAAAAAGCAGCTGGCACATTCTAGGCTTTTTGCGTTCCTAGACCAAGTGGAAGCAGAAAGAATTTTATGGTGTCTACTTTTAAACCTACGTACTATAATGTACAACCTATAATACCGGGGGTGAGCACACACATGTTGCCGACCTTGAATAAATCCTTTTACGCCTTTTTGAAGAACTCCATGGTTCTAGGAAACAAATGGCAGGGAACTACATTATGCCCAATTAGAGCACGCGAAAGTTGGCGTTCATTCAAATAACGCGCCTATAAATGCCTTTAACTCTACATACGAGTACATGTTATAAGTGGTTTTAAATTTTATAGTAGAGAAAGTTAACAGGTCCGTATAATCTTGAACCAATAAGATTCAGAAACTAAAAGTAACAAGATACATTCCATAAGTTAAGATAAAGTGGATACTTTAATTTCAGTTAATAATATCGAATTGACGTCAACAGACCACATTTCAATTCGTCCGTCCAATTTAAGGCACTTACTTTTCTGTAACTACTACTTAAGTAGTGGAGTTTTGAATAAGTTATGTTTTAACCATGGACTTTTGAAAAATCTGTTAGAATTAGAACGTATATATAGTTCTGTTTCCTTCGTTTCCTTTTGTTCTTTTTACACAGACCAAATAAATCGTATAAAAAAACCTGCCAAATTCAAATTGGATAACTAAAAGGATTCCGTACCCCTCGCTTGTCTGAGGGCTTCTGTACTGTTATCTATAAAAAACGGCACCAATATACGTTTGTTGTATGGAATACAGTTAATATTACAATTAAATATTTATTTAAATCTGTGTTTAGTATTGTTGCTAATAGAAATACATAAAAAGTTAAAATTACAACTAGTTATCACGGTTCATAAGATAGCCTGGTGACAGACAGCGGACAGACAGACAGTGGAGTCTTAATAATAAGGTGCCTTTAGGGTACGGAGTCTAACAAGTTATCCCTCACTCACAATACAAGCCTTGAAAACTTACAGAGCAAATTGTATATTTAAGGAAAATTGCCTGTAAAATTTTGAACAGATTGCTTTCGTTAGAGGAAACATGAAATAAACTTGTAATTATAGGGTTTTCGACAAGGGTTGGATAACTTCCGACAAGCACACATATCTAGTAACATAATGCAAAACTTACTAAAATAAATTGTAAATATGTTCAGATTTTTTTACCTCCACAATAAATGGATTTAATTTGATTTGATTTCTGATACATGTGTTATTTTAGCAGAAATTAGAGATCAGAGAACAATTTTCTTCATATTTAATACATGTTATGTACAATAATTATATATAATTCAGGAAAGAAGAGGGTCAACTGCATAGCAAAATATAAATCACTATTTGTAGATATAAAAAAATATGTAGGGATCAATTACATAAACATAGTAAGTTGGCTTCAAAGTAAGTTCAAGACTTGTGAAGGAATGCTATCTCACTCTATATTTATTAACAAATGCATACATACTTAGATGAACATCCATCAGTCACTCAACAATTGGAAAAATCACTTTCCATCTTGAAGATGTAGCAAAGTTTTCCAGTTTTTCAATTAATTTGTATTATGCTAATGCTAAGTTGCCTAAAATAAATAAATAAAATAATATCAAGTAGAGAAAAGCTCTGCTAAACGTCGTCTTTGAGTATCACGTTTCTTGGCCCCGTAAGGGATAAAAATGTGATACTGCATAAGTAAGTTAAGAAGAAACATCGTTATGTCACAACAAAGTATACTTGCCCATATATAATACTAGCGTTTTCCCGCGGCTTCGTTCGTGTCAAATTCGGGCAAAACATACAAAAAGTATCCTATATTCACTCTCCAGCCCTTCAATTATCTCCACATGGAAAATCAAACTAATGCGTTGCTCTGTTTTGACGCGAAATATGGACTAACAAACAAACACACTTTCCCATTTATAATATTAGTAAGGATAGTTGGGAAGTATGGATTGAGATATAAGAAGACATGGTGAATTTTATAAATTAACGTCTATGGAATAACTCTGCAGTGGAGTTTGTTGGGCCACTTCTGAGTCACTTGCGCTTTGGAAGTGGTACTAAAGTTAGCGAAGCAAAAATTTTAAGGACGTCAATAAAAGCTTCGCTAAATTCTTTCATCTAAAAAGAATAACGATTCAAATGCACTATAATCTGGTCCACTCGTATAAAATATTTTGTCTTTGATCGTAATAAATAGTATTTTTTATAATTTGTTGCGTTTTGTCAGTGTCATGCCCTGCGCCGCTCAAGAACAGGGATTTCGTGCTGCAGCGGTCGTGGCTGGACACGGGAGATGAAAAGCTGATCCTCAACCACTCCGTCTACCACAAAGACTACCCGCCCAGGAAGGGATTTGTCAGGTTTGTGACTATCAGTGTTGCCGCTGACCGCTGACCGCTGATATATTGGTTTGCCGTACACAAGGGGGAAAATTGCCGCATCTTAAGTTGTATGGCCAAATAAGCTTTTTTTCAGGTCATGAGTAAATGGTATGTTTAATATCCAAATGAGCTTTTCTTTCAGATTGAACGATGCCTCCATCGTTTTACTTATCATAGCTATCATCCCTGCCCTAGCATCGCCTGCTCGTTTGCCTCCCTCTGACGTAAAAAAAAAATATTTCAAATCGGACCAGTAAATAATGAAATGATCGCGTTCAAACAAACAAAACCTCCGCTTTATACATAAGTATATTTTCAAAGAATTTCCAGGATATTGTTTCCATTAAAAATTTGCCAAATATTTTTTTCTTCCTTTTTTTTTTAATTCAGATATACATATAATATAAAATAATAATAAAAAATCTTTATTTCAATAAGGCATTACATAATACAATGTTACATATAAAGTTTGTATTTATACATATACATAGCTTAGTTAAATGATTCTTTGTTCCTTAATCTGGGAATAAACCTGTATTTTAGGGAGCAGTGAGTCTGATGTAATTTTACAGGTGCGATTATATAAAGCCAAATATTAGAGAAGTTGTACAAAGATCTTGTAAAAGTATTATCATAGAAAATAAGCAGCATCTTTTCGTTTATTTTGCTATTTTTAATTGTTTATTTAGTTTTTCTCGTAATTTTATTCGGCAATTATACATATCATTTCATTAAGCATTAGCTCTACTTTTATATAAAACGGAGTGAAACGGAGCATTATGTTTTCAAATATATATAAAAGTTCTTATTTTCAGAGATAAAAAATATCGCAAGTTCGTGAAATTCAACATGCAAAAGTAAATATCGTTAGTTCGTTTATTTATTTAACGCTTTCACGCCTTTCCAACTCAACCGTTCATCATTAAATTTGTAAATAAAGAGTGATACAGAAATTGGCACCTATGTATACTAATATTATAAAGAGGTAAAATTTATAAGCTAGAAATCTAAATATCGATGAATCTTTGTATTTCGATCTGTCATTTAAAGTAACAAACGCACACACAATACGAAATGACCAAGTGGCTCGCAGAATTTTTTTTTTACATTTAACTTTGGCTAGCAAGTGAATTAGTGATAATATACACGTATGGTATGCCTAAGGCACGTGCCTAATGTTTGTAATGTTTTTTTACGAGAGAAACGCTATGTTGTAGAGGTGTATTATTTGTAGCCCTATATAATTTGTACGAGAGTGGTGTATCTCATTTAGCAATGAGCCAGCACTTGTTGATAAGATAACTGCGCGCGTCAATCAGTAGGTAACCTTCACTGTATTAAGGTTTGGATATGCTTTTTAAATGTTAATCAAAACAACAAATGGACTTTCTATGTTTAAATTGTTTTGATTTTTACTTTTTATGTAAGAGGGCGGCAATTGAGCAGGCGGGTTGTGACGTTAAGTGATCACCGCCACCCATAGACAACTGCAACAGCCGCGGGGTCACAGAAGTGTTGCCAGCCTTTAAAAAGCCTTAAGTTGGAAGCTGGGCCTTCGGCTCTCCCACTCACCGGACGGAGCGTCGGTCTTCTGTGGGAGTGTGGTACTGCCCCGGACGAGTCGGCCCATTCATGCAGGCTAAAAAAGCAATTTTGATTTTCTAATCGAATATAAAAGTGTATGTTCTGGTGATGTATGCAGATGTATTCAGATTTATTGGAAGTTACAAGTTGTTACACAAAAACAGGTAAGTACAAGTGCGCTGCAGCAAAGTCAGCAAACAACAGTTAGCTGCCATTATGACAGCTTACTTATGATTTTATTATTTTCTTTTTTTTTATAGCCCGTTATATGTCCCACTGCTGGGCAAAGGTCTCCCCTCCACCATTTCCTATTTATTGCATAAATGGACAACTTAAAAAAAATGCAAAAATTTATTTGTGTGACAGATCTGAAATAGTTTATGTAAATATCGAAATAATCCCGTAAATTTTTAGACGTTAGACTTTTAAACTAATTTTAGTTTCAAGTTTTTTATTGCCTTCTATAAATATTTATATTGTTTAAAATCATACTACACAATTGTCTAGCAGTCACACTAATAAAAAAACTCCTATAAACATAGATAAACAATAGACATCCAAGAACTCAGGCCAATCAGACAAATAACACTTTCCATTTTGACCAGACGAGAGAACGAACCCGGGGCCTCCTAAGTAGCGATCAATTGGCGGCAAGTTAACCTTAATGCCACGGAGGTTGACAGGAAAACTTAAAGTAATCTAACTTTTTATAATCGTTAATTTCACGAGTCTTCATAATACTGTTTTTTTGCTATCCTTTTCAACTCTTGTATTTTTTAATTAAAACCTTGTTAATGTCATTTCAACGCTACTGGACAAATTATTTTGAAGAAGTAAAATAAGACACAATCGATTTGATAAACAAGCTTTATGTAGTTTACTCATCAAAGGAGTAACAATTAAAGTAAATTTCATAACTCTCAAAATTGTAATACAGCGGTCGACTGACCTAATGAAGACCTATTAATAATTAATATTAAACTAGGTTTGACGTCACGGCTCAATTCCAGCACGCCTATCTGTGTGAAGCAAATATGGAAGTAAATGTGAGATGACATCACTAATATACAGTTAATGGTAACCCGCTGTTTTGGTCTGATGTAAGCATGTAATTTTTTATCTTTATTATAGGCATATTTCTGGCAGATATTATCCATTATATTGTGATTGTGATTAAGATTCTTTCTGGTCTAAGATTCTTTTTCATTCTGGTCTTCGAGCGTAAGTAAAACGTTCATAGCTGAATGTGCAAGATTACTAACGCAGATTGTAAAATTAATCAAGGCTAAGGGCTTAAAACAGGACGTACTGAAATGAGATTGGCTAGCAACGTTTATTTACGTATATAAAGACCCACGTCTCATCCATCTATCCACGAGAACCTGTATAGGTATGTGGGACCCCGGACGAGCTCGCCCATTCATGCTGGAGGCTAAAAAAGCATGCAGCAGGCTCATACCACTACGAAACTGTCACTACCTAACCTGATATTTTGAGTCTCCATTCCACAAATAAGCCTACATTTCAGCTAAGGATGGCTTTTAAAAGTCTGACAATTATTGGCTTTGTCTAAAGGAGTTAGATGTCTTTGTCCCGTAAAGGACAAAAACATCTAATTGTCTAAAGCGTCTTATTTTTTTAGCTTCAACATAAGTATGCATCGCGTCATATTCAACTTTTCTAAAGCGCTTTTCTTTACTAGAATTTAGCTTTTTAAAGAGCTGAGGGCCTTGGTCTATATATCTTCAATACGGCAATTCGCTAAAAATAGGCTTTTGTAAGTCTTTTAAGTAAGTCTTTCATAAGTTAAATTTGTAAGTTATATTTATTTATGAGATAAATTTTTATGAAAGGCTTTATGACTGAATGATGGTTGTTTATTTGAATAAATAAGTTATTATTTCTTTAATATTTATTGTTCGAAATTACATTTAATCTACCTACCTAGGTATTTCGGTTGGTTAAAATGAAATGTTGAAGATATTTTCAAATTTTGCTCGATGTTTTGTGGTGTTGTCGATGATTTGTTTGAGTTGAAAATATTTTTGTTATTTTAAATTTAGTTTCGGGTCGCGAAACATAATAATATGACAAGCCTATCATTAAATTGCATAAGCAATGTACCTATATGTTACACTCTTCTTACTTCTCCTTTCTTTTTAAATGATGTAAAGTTTTCTAAGAAGGTTTTATGATTTTGCCTGTATTTTGTGAAATATTCGCTTCTAAAATAGTAAAAAGTCTATACACTTCCATAAATTTACAACTGTGCATTTTTTTTTTAATAAATTGGGTAAATACAATCAATAAAAACTTCAAACGAAAATTGATTTTAACAAAAACGATCAAGTAGTTCCTGAGTTATGGGATAATTTCGATATTTATATAAACTATTTCGAATTTGTCGCACAAACGCGATTATTTGCAATTTTTTGACCTTAACGACACGAAACCACGCGAGTGTAACTCGCACTTGGCCGTTTATTTAGATGGAAGATCTTTTGATTCAACATTCACCACGATATCAGCCGCAGGAAGTCCACTGCTGGAGCTGCATAGGCCTCTCTCATGATTGTTCCTCAAATTTTATGCTTTTCTTTGATAGGGCTATATCCCTACTCACGGGGTTCGTGGTCCGTACTCGGCCCGGCGGCGGCAGCTGGCTGGGGTATGTGTCCCGGTCGGACCCGCGCGGCTCGCTTCCCGCTTGGCTGGTCAACAGGTAAAATACTTACCATATTTACCAGTCTAACTATAACATAACAATCCCTTTCGATTTAAGTGTGGTAAGTCAATATAAGTGGTGTAACAATCCAGAGGAGATATCTCAGCCGCAAATGTACGACGAGATCCGACCTGTAACTGTTGAGAGTGATGTAACTATTGAATGAACTTTGCATGTGTCATACATGGGGACCTGCCAGGGCTAAACCATTTATCTAGAACTACATGGGGTTCGTGGTAGAAATAAGAAAGGGATTCATTTAACTTAAGAATTTAGTTTGTAATTTTTTGGTACGCCTAAAGAGATTTAGTTCAAAGATATCAACTTACGCGAGTTGTCAAATCTACCATTACCGGTTAATTTAATACTACTTATATGTATGTTATTTTGAAATATCATATAAATTGTAAAAGTATCAAAAGTATGCAAATTTTAATACATAGATATTGTCTTTTCTTTCAATTAATGATATACATATGTATATTTTATTTAATCAATTTATAGTGTCAATGTAAACTATATGACATGTATATATTCTTGTATACACTGTACTCGTACGTAAATAAATTTATAATTTATCTTTAAATTGTTTAAAGGGTAACAGCTCAATTAGCTCCGCGGTTGGTGAACCAACTACACGCGGCTGCGAAGCGCTATCCCGGCTGGAAGGCACTCACCGACCTGCCCTACCATAAACCTTGGAGACACCCTGAACAGGTTCCTCCTTACAGGATCTCTCTTGACGATGTGAGTCAACATTATTAGTTGCACTCAGGAAATTAGGGGAAAAATAGGTTGTTATTATTGTTGGTTATCTTAAACAAATAAATAAAAAGTATCCTATGTGCTATTCAAGGTCACATTCTACTAGTATTTCAAATTTCATCGTAATTAAAGCATTACTACAACACGCCTGAAGACCAGGTAATTAGCAAAACAAGACATTGATACGGCGTTTCGTTATGGCAATGTTTCCGAAACCCTCAGTACATATTTTATGCTAAACTTCATTTCTCTTTCACTTTACTCTGTTTGAACGAGTCTACAACTTATAATAACTTAGTTACTTAACCTGTTTGGGTATTTTATCTTCTTTATTACCCCATAAGCGATTCCGTCTTTGAAACCCATCCTTAATAAAATTCCACTTCAAAACTTTGTAACGGTTCCTTTGAACATTCCTTAACTCATTATTTGGGTATTCTGAATGAAATTTCTGTACTTATTTCGATACTTTGGGTGGTTACGATTATTAGCTTTTGGTATTTCGGTCAAATTGTTGGTATAGGTACATACTAAGCTGACGAACTAAATTATGTTTAACAGGGAGTATTTTTAAAGTAATCTTTGCGTTGTGGGTTCTCAAATTGAGTTCATAATTAAATCTTGTGCTATTTTAAACAACTTACACTAAATATGTGACATCTATGTCATTTAGGTAGATATACGTGAGGTTCAAAGTGGTTTTTGTGCACTTTTATTAAACTCCGTTCTCGTGGAGTGACTTAGTTTTGCTCCCCATTTTTAATACCGCTTTAAATTTTATATCGATATTAAAAAAAAACATTGATTTATTTAATGATTTAATGATTTCAGTGTGTAGATCCTGACGCCCCACCGCCTCCCCAGGAGCCGAAACCAGATACATCAAAAAAACTGGTGGTGCCTCTTCCAAGGGAAATAGAAAGCCAAAGTGTAGAAGATCTCGGAGACATATCGTCAGAATTTAGCGTAGAAGTAGAAGAAGATTTGGCAGACTTAACGCTAGACCCCACTAAGAAGAAGGGGAAGTTCTATAAGCTTGTCAAATCTATGAAAAATAGAAGAAAAAGTGTACAAGTTGCCAAAAGTGCTGATGATCTTGCTGATACTAAGCTGGAAGATAGACAGGAAAAAAAGAAAGGATTCAAATTTCATCGTAGATTTAGTTTAAGTAGAGGTAGGGAGGATTGAGGGGATTTGTTTTGTCAACGTTCTTGATATTTATACCAATTTAAGATTTAAAGTCTTTTTCATCATTCCAATTTCAGATGCATGTTCTCTTGTCAGTAAAATGCAATTTTTGCACGTAATGAACACATTATGACCTTACTGGCAATGTTAGTGGATTAAAGTTCTCTATGGAATTAATACCAAATTATCAATATCCAATATATTGGAGAAAAAATATAAAATAAGCGGTGTAATCACATGAACATTTTTATGTGTCATGAAGAATTATAACAATAATTTTTTAAAAAATTTTTTAGGCCACAGACAAAAGCGCTAGTTTTCAAAAACTCATTGCCAATTTGTCAGTGGCCTAAAATTATGTTTTACATCTCGATTTAGATGTTTGAAGTTTTGAGGATATATTGATCTCTTGTAATGGCAGACGTGTTTTCTTTTGTGTAATATTGATAATATTTCAAAGGAGAAAACCTTATTGATGGCCAAATGATCGCGTTGTGGGGATTCATCAGGGTATACAAGTAGCATTTTTTCAGAACGTATTGGAAATATTTATTTAATAAAATATTGACTGGGAATTATTTTATTGTAATGAGTGTCGATTACATGCAATGGCACATTTTTTTACTTTCTTGTCAGAAAGATTTGCTTATTGCAGAATTTGATCTTTTGCACAATATAGTCATTGTGTGTTTTATTTTTTTTTATATGAAACAGCTTTCCTTATTAAGGTTTGATACTTAAAAAAGCAAAAGCTTTTTATTCTGTGCTCAAAAATTGCAGTACCAATATCCGTTTACAAGAATATTGCCTCTCCCAAAATCCGAAGTTGTTACAATGCAATCCAAATCTAGAAATATAAGGAATAAGAGTTGTCCTTTAAATGATATCCTCATTAACCATTTGATTTAATTATTACTGTCAGTTTTACTAAATAATATTGGCCATGATAATCTAAAGATTATGTTTTATGTAAGACATTCCAAGTGGTAGTTAAGAACGACCTGACCTAGGTTGCAGGAAGACGCTGAATACAGGCCGCTTCTTAATTGTTATTTTGGAAGCTCGTAAGGTGAAGGCCTATGACCATCAGTACGCTTCCTTCAGCTGTAATGATGATGATAACATATCGCATCAAAAATTATCAAAACAAGTAGTGATGTTTTAGGTAGACAAAGTGAGTTTCATAGGAGTCTATGCATCTATAAAACTAAGACTTCGACAGTCATAGGATTTAGGTCTGATTCTGAACCTCCAGTTGACGATGTCAGAATTTTTTATACAACTCAGCTGGCAAATAGGCACGCGGCCCACCTGATGGTAAGCAGTGACCACAGCTTATGGACGCCTGCAACACCAAAGGCGCCACACGCAGTATGCTGTTAGTTAATAAAGATTTGATCTTCAGGTGTAAATCGTTAAACTCAGTTTAGCTTGATTCCATAGGCTTTTACGTGTCTTGGTGTCTTGTAGGACGAACATTGCAAGTTCAGAGTTACCTGTGATGTGATGTAATATCTAGTAATATGATGCCACTATTTATATTAAAAGTATCTCACATATCACGTGATTGACCCTGGCAGGGTCGCCTTGTGATGACAGCTGACTCGATGATACGGAGTTTGGTTTCTGACTAGGTACTTTAAATGCAGCATTTATTTATATGGTGGTGTTGAGATGAAGTCTTATTTTAAGTTACTAGGTACATAAATAAAAAATTTAAACATTGACACATCTATCTAATTGCTTTAAATACGTAAACTTTGATGTGTGAGCTCAAATAAATTCCCTATTTTACCTTACAAACGCTAAAATAAAATTTTTATAGCTAGTGTTTTATATGATTATGAGAGTTTGTAGATTAAAGATAGTTTCATCTATAGGTCTGTGGGAGTCCAGTGCTTAATCTAAGAAAGTAGCTTATTGTTATGTTAACCATGCATAAATTTTATCGTAGATATTTTAAGCATTGTTTGCTCGTGTTACTAGTAAGATATACTTAGATAATGTTATGTAGCTGGAATGTTTTGTATGAGCCGTGATAATGCTACTGCACTACAGTAGTAAACGCATTGCAAATGGCCTCTGCAACATAACGAGACAGAACAGAGGGTCAGCAAAAAAGTGTTATTAATTTTTATTTTTAAATTTATTATATGTTATTATTACAAATAGATATGTAATAATATATGTTAATGTAATAATATATGTTATTATATATTACAATATTACTGTGAGAACCGGTTTCTAAAATGGCAAGGAAAAGTGTTTTTTAATTTTAACATAAAAATACATTTTTTTAACATATGCTCCTTTAAATTCAAATTCATTTAAAAATTAATTAAATAAAATACAAATATACATAGGTACTGGAGCCCTTTGCTAAGCCAAATACGACTTTATGCGGCCAGAAGTCGTTATCGATATGGGAGTAAATCCAATCTTTTTTGTCTGCAGTACCGTCATGGGTGAATAACACAGATTAACATCGCCATTTTAGATTCGTTTCTTTATTAACGCGAGTTCTATTACCATATAGCTATTCACTTTTCTGCATGTATAATTTTTTCAGATGCCTGTCATGTACCAAACAAAAGTAGCGAAACAAATCCGCTTTTTGTTGGAGTTTTTGTAATGCTAAGCTTTTTGTCTTCAATAGAGTTAAAATATTAGATATCTGTTACATGATAACTCGCTATATGAATATAGTAATGACCGTTCCAATGACCGACCAATGACCGTTCTAATTTACTTACATATCTGGGCGTTATCCCGAGTATTGCAACTTTAGTAGTGTCACTTCAGAGCTAGGGGTCCGCTACCCAAACTAGGAGATTTGATGAGGTTACTGGTTATTACACAGAGTGACTACCGAATCTGACCTCTGCAACCCAAAAGGTAAACCAGAACCAATCCTAGGATAGGTTAAATGCTAAATGGTGTTCGGGTGAAAAATTTCGTTCGAAATTGACAAGGGCAAATTACTTACCTGGCTCGCTAACCCTCAATATAGGTAGTTGAACTTTAATTTATTATTGAAATTCCATGCTGAAGAAAAACTTGGAATTCGCAGATGTACGGGGTAGACCAAGTGATTTGACTCATCGGTCTTATTGGATTTATTGGTGGAATCTAGATTAAGATATCCTGATCGGTTGCTAGACCATATGTCTATAGTAATTACGATCATATAATTATTAGACTTAATTAAAGGATTAAGGCGAGTTATCATCTACCTTACAAAATAGTTTTATTCATACACTAAATGCAACACTTATCTGAACCATTTATGTCGTTTGAGAACGAGCTTATTTATATTATTAAATGTCTATCAAAAAGAGTAATTAATGTTGAGTCGAGAGAGATTTGGGTGTTAAAGTTAAGGAAATGTTAAAGTAGATAGACAGTTGTTCGTTGAGTAGATATTTTGAGAACTTCATATTATTAAGTACAGGATTTCTAAAAACTTAAACCTAGATAGTATTTCAACTTTGAGATTCATAAGTCCAATTATCAAACGGACCAAAACGACGAAAAATATTCGGGAAAGTTATAAATAATAATTAATTTAAATATACATGTTGCTTTGAAATATTATTTATTTGCTACAGATTAAGAAATCAAGATTGTTTATTATTATTTATAAGTAAAGGCTATGTATATAATATTGCTTAATTTTATTTCAAACAATTTAGGTGTACAAACAATTATACAAGATTTATGTACATTTTTAGTGACATTACAATCGTTTATTCGCCTTTCATTGATAACGTATGAATCTACTTACGGCCGTTGCCGTCACATTCTGTACTTAGTATAAATAATAGTAAAAAAAAAGTAAAATTAATGTCAACATCTATCCTTGATATGTAATTATCTAGAAGTGTATTCTTCAACTTAACTACCTTTGCAACCCATACAGGGTTGCAAATTGTGGCATATAAAATTGGCTAGTTCATTCTCATTGGACTTTTTGATAATTAGACATTATGAACCTCAATGTTTCCAAGTTTCTCTCTATGAGAACAAAATTAGGTACTTTCTTTTTCCACGAGATGCTAGATATTGATTTCCCTTTTCGTAGAGGTTCGGTATTTTTAATATAAGCTCAAGGAAACGTCCTTGTATAAGCGTGTAAAAACTGTTGATTATAACATTTTTCTTATGGTATTTAAAATGTATGACAAACTTCTTACATTGTTTAAGTAAAAAAAAATTGAACTACTATTCTTACTCTTTACCTAAGTACCTATTCTTATATAATATGTATAAGGCTTGTCATATGAATAAGTTATAGTATTGATTATTGATTACTATAATTTTTATTGTTATAATACTGAACTTTATTGTTGATATATGTACTTAATATAATAAAATATTTACATAACGTTTCCTGAATTTAAATTTCCCAATGTTTCATTTATTTGTTAGTTATGAGTTTAACGAAAAAAATAGGTATGTGTCACGACATGATTTTTTAGTAAGGATTGTGTTCATTTGACTCCAATCCCACTGACGACAAGCAGCGAAGAATTCCAAGGCGGTACTGTCGGTAAAAAAATGTAAATTAATGGCGGTTAACTATGCAGCCCACTGTATATAAAAATTAAAATAATGACTTCATTATTGCCTTGAA
Organism: Cactoblastis cactorum; assembly: GCA_020352625.1. Taxonomy (NCBI): domain Eukaryota; kingdom Metazoa; phylum Arthropoda; class Insecta; order Lepidoptera; family Pyralidae; genus Cactoblastis; species Cactoblastis cactorum. The sequence continues at coordinate 14,034 of JADGIL010019649.1, forward strand.
AATTCATAAGTTGAACGAATCGGACACAGCGACGGGGGAGGGACTAATTAACTGTTAAGTGCGTTGCAGTTTCTTTTACTAGGCGTATGTAGATATATATAATAGTATCACGTCTTTATCTCTTTCGGGGTGGACAGAGCCAATACTCGTGAGGCTCGTAGTCCACGTTTAGCTGAATGTTGAGCATATTGTAGAAATGATTGAGACAATCAGTTGACTTCCGCAATCCTCAAAGTAAACAAGAACTACTCTTTTTAAAAGTTTTATCATTTTTTTTTAATGTAAGAGGAAGATAAACGAGCGGGTGGGTCACGTGATGGTAAGTGATCACCGCCACCATAAGACAACTGCAACACCCGCGGGGTCACAGAAGCGTTTCTGGTCTTTAAAAAGCCCCCGCCCTTCCTTAATGGGGAGGGCGGAGAAGTTGGGCCTCCGGCTCTTCCACTCACCGGACGGAGCATGGCAATTAATAGCCGCCATTCAGGTGTCGGTCTTCTGTGGGAGTGTGGTACTGCCCCGGACGAGCCGGCCCATTCATGCTGCAGGCTAAAAAAACATGCTTCAGGCTCATACCACTACATTTTATTATATACTACCTTTTGCCCTTCGAGTCGTTATCGAGCACCTCACGGTTACACATCCTCTCTGTTCCTGTGTCCGTGAAATCTATACATATGTATAATAAAATTCTTACAGAGCTTTGTCTGTACATGGGAGATACTTATTAAAGGAAAATCTTCTGGGTGGGTTTTATAGGCTCTATAGAAGCCGAAACGATCTTTTTTAGCATTTTTGTCTGTCTGTATATTTGTACGCGCGTCACACAAATATCACTGGATGGATTTTGATGAAATTTTCACATACTTAGTTGTATTGTAGGTTTTCATGATACACTGCTTAAAACCCGAGTTATCGGCAATAGTAGTTACGAGTGGCAACGTCGCGGGCATAAGCTAGTTATGGCATAAAAAGTAAAGATAAATGAACTATCCAACACTAAAAGAATTTTTCAAATCCGAACAGTAGTTTCTGAGAAACATCGCGTTCAATTCAATTCAATTCATTTATTTGCAAAAATGTGGGTATACAGATCAAGTAAACTGTCTGGAACAAATGACTGAAAATAACTTGTAGCAAAGATGCTTCCCAGTGAATTCGAACCGAATTGTAGTGGTATGGAGCCAGCTGCTTGCTTTTTAGCTTGCAGTATGAATAGGCCCGCTCGTCCGGGGCAGTATCATTTTATAGGCCGGCAACGCTTCTGTAATCCCGCAGGTGATGCAGTTGCCTATGGGCGGCGGTAATCACTTAACATCGCGTGACCCGCTCGTTCATTTGCCTCCCTCTGACATAAAAAAAACTCACGCCCTCCAAATTGCCTTGTGTAGTGCATGGACCACGCAAGCAGGCAACGATCTATCCACGACAAGCAAGCTAAATTTGTTACATTGTAATACAAAAACTCAATTTTTGAGTAAACCTATTATAATATAGAATACAAAAAATTAATCGGTATCAACCACAGATCACGAAGCGTGTCGATACAATAGAAAATACCCTTTTTTACTAATCTTTTCTAGAGAATTCCATTATATGAAAAGATTTGCCATTCCGTTTTTACGTCATTAAAATGGTATATTTTTTCAAGTTCAAGGTCACATTTGTTGTTGAGTCGCGTAACTTTCGGGTTGGAGGTTTTTTTGGGAAAAAAGTTTGCATTGAATAATACGAGTACATTTGAACAATCTAGTATATTTTCTTTCAGCGCTTCAAGATTCGCTCCTATTGGATCTGTATAGGGATTGAGAAGAGAAAAATTTACTCCGTACTATTGTACCGTACCATGTATATCCGTATCATTACTAACAAAGGCAGTCGAAACCGAGGCCTAAGCGAAAAAAAATTGCAATTAAAGCCCAAATATAAAAAAAAATGACAAAATACTCACTTTTACATTGATGACTTTTACGAGATTGATGGTGTATTAGTTATGTTGCCTACCCGTGCCTGTATAAGTGCTGGTTTAAGTCCTCGGTCGGATCAAAATAGACAATGACTTTATTTGCTAGGCATGGGCCTAAGATGTATAACTTATATACATACATATCTATATATATAAAAGAAAGTCGTGTTAGTTACACCACTTATAACTCAAGAACGGCAGAACAGATTTGGCTGAAAATTGGTAGGGAGGTAGCTTAGAGCCAGGAGACGGACATAGGATACTTTTCATCCCGGAGTTCCC
>JADGIL010019658.1:0-21065 GCA_020352625.1 Cactoblastis cactorum
CCACAGATTAAGAAAAACAAATGTACTATCATCAAATGTTTTAATACACGCCCACGCATCCAATTACCTGCGTATACTGAACCAATTATACACTAAATGCGAGGTAAGTAATCGTGCGAATAACGAAATACATTCGAGAGTAACGTTTCGTTACTCGGTACCAGAGGGCGCACCCGTTACTCAGTACCGAATACATACGGTTTGTTACAGGTCTACTATTTTATGATTAATCGATCTCAGATCGCCATGCCTAGTAGGTTTCACTGACGTGGTTCTCACTTTGTTTTTTGTTAATTCCTTTTTCCATTCAACGCGATAACGCCCTGATAAAATATATAAGATTGATTTATGTGCCAATAAAAGGCATTGTCAATCACATCACAAAATATATCGTTACAATTGCTAGAAAAGTTAGATTATTGTTTATCATGGTCGGTTTAGCAGCGGCACTAGGCTTTTTGCTGATCATCTCTTCAGCACGCTCAGATGAAGCGCCGAAAGGGCCCAAAGTTACCCATAAGGTAAGTCTTATTTATTTTTAATTGCGTTACTGTAATTATATTTTGTTATTTATTACCAAAGTTGATGACCAGTGAATCCGGTCGCTGACCTTAGAAATGACGCTACAAGTTTTTTTCACCGACGATTGAAGCTTTTTCAGTTATTAATCAATTTATTTGTATAGTTTTAATATTTAACAATGCACTCTCTGATAATCAAATATAAGAAAATAGTATTCGTCATAACTAAGAAGAAGGCTAGGTCAAATCAATGAAGCAAACCTTATTTCTTTGTATCTCAATTACACGTCACTTCGTACCCACTCACTTCACCTTCTTTCTCAATTAAGATGATTTACTTTTATACTCTTTTTTTCTGTTAGGTACTTTTTATATGCCCCTTTGTTGTCATTCGCAATTAAAATGTTTTTTTATTTCATATCTATTATTATAATATTTATATCTATTTTTTTTTCTCGTTTTTTGACTGAGACCATGATATACGGAAATAATATATTTAAAAAAAATCTTTTTTTATATAATGTGAAATGAAAAATTAATTTGACTTGTTTGTACTATAACTTACTGATATTGCAGGTTACTTTTAGCATCAAAGTCGGAGATGATGAACCAGGTGATGTTGTCATTGGTTTGTTCGGTGGGACTGTGCCCAAAACAGTAGAGAACTTCTTCCAGCTGGCCCAGAAGCCTCAAGGTGAAGGTTACAAGGGCAGCAAATTCCACAGAGTCATTGACAACTTCATGATCCAAGGTGGAGACTTCACAAAGGGTGATGGTACTGGAGGTGAGAGGAACTTTCAATACCTAATATTACTTAGTATTTTTACCCAATTGTGTAAACAATTTTTCCTTAGCTAATATATAATTATGACAAATAAAAAATATGTTTGTTTAATAACAATCATTTGTTTAATGAGTGAAAAATTACAACACCAACTTAAATCTTTAATGAGTAAATTAATTTTAGGTTACAGTATCTATGGTGAAAAATTTGCCGATGAGAACTTCAAGCTCCGTCACTATGGTGCTGGCTGGCTTTCAATGGCTAATGCTGGTAAGGACACCAATGGATCCCAATTCTTCATTACAACCACCAAGACTACTTGGCTGGATGGCAGACATGTTGTTTTTGGAAAAGTACTGAAGGGCATGGTAAGAATCAATCTTTTTAAATATAAATATATATTTACAAATTTGGAGAAAATTAGAACATTTCAGTCTACTGCTATCAAATTACCCCTGCATGGAATTCTACACTGTGATAAGAGTGGTGAATAAATTATGATAAAAAGATATAATTATAAAAGTTGTCACAGATCTGTGACCTAGCATATGAAAGATTTAAGATAGGTTGATGTGCTGGGCGGGTCTTACATGATTTGTATTTGAACGTTTCTACAAATGAGACTCTAAATTGTTACAATATGTAAATTTAAAAAATATGTTTTCCTTTATCTTTAAAAAAATTATAACAAGGCTCTTGATCAGATATCAGATTATACATGTCATTTTATCAGAATAGAAGTTGTTTGAAAACACTTCATGATTATCTTGTTGTTATGGCTTATAAAATGAGCTGATAATGTTACACAACAAGTCAACTTGCCTAAACTGTAATTGTGAGTACAATACTATTGTTTGTATTACATATATGTACATTGTTACATTCATGATTTCAGGATATTATTCGCAAAATTGAGAAATTCCCTACTGGTGCCAATGATCGTCCAGTGAAAGATATAGTTATTCTTGATTCTCTAGCTGAAATTGTTGAAGAACCCTTCAGTGTCACAAATGAAAGTGCTCAAGAATAAATATAAGTTTTAATAAAACACTAACTGTAGCAATTTACCTCTCTGTACCAGCATTTAATTTTAAGTTTTAATAATAATACCACAATGTGTGTAAAAACTTATTTCTAGTTGTAAAATCAGTGTAATTAATAACCTTGAATAAAAATCTTAGATTATGGTATTTTTTTTATTTCATTTATACACAATTCTGCTTCCTTTTTAATTTCATCATTTTTATTCAGAACTCCTAGTCTCCAAGCATATCCACAGTTTTTTCTAGCTTCATCTGTCAATTTCTTTTTAATGTATGCACGACCTAAGTTCACATACATTATACCTAAATCTTCCATATTTTCTACCTCTTTACCTAATTTTATTGCTTCATCAAAATATCTTATGCTTTCATCTGTTTTTCCTAAGCGATCACACACTGTGCCAATGTCATTAAGCTGCACCACAAAATGTTCTTTTTCAATATCTTCACATTCTTTCATTTTCTTCAATGCGCTGATTAATAATTCTAAACCTTGTTCAGACTTGTTACAGTCTACAAACAGGCGGCCATACCAGTCTTCTCCTAATGCTAAAAGTTTCTTAAGGCCTGGATCTGGATCATTCTGAACAGCTTTTCTCAATTTTTCTAAACACCACTCATATCCTAACTGAGCTGTTGTATACTCCTTCTTCAAATGGCTCACTCTTGCCAGCTTGAGACTGAGGTGAATCACACGGGAATCATCTTCAGTAGCTCCATCTGCCATTATTCTCTGTGTAACTGCGATAAAGAGGTTTTTGGCTTTGTCTAGTTGTTCTCTCTCTAGTGCAAGATTGGCCATGACATCATAAATGTAGGTAATCCCAAGTTGATGCTGTATCTGCTGAGCTTGTCTTAAAGCAATATGCAGAAGCTGCTCCGCCTTTTCGTATTCGAATCTTTGAATAAATAGTACACAATGTTTTATTGTCATAATAAGCTCATCTTCCGCACTGAGTTTTTGGAATCCTAACCAAGTAAACAGAGATAAACTTAAAGCTGCTGGAACCTTTACACTACCATGTGGTATATATTTTACTTTGCCAGTAAATATGATTTTTTCATTAATTTTTATTCGATGAAGTCTGCTAAACAACAACCTGAGTCTTGAAGACATATTACATAATCTTTTTGGTTTGTTTTATTCGGTACACACTATATGGTATTAAATTTTAAGTATAATAATCTCACACAAATAAATAACTATAATTGGCGACTTTGATTTGATTTCACTAATTCGAAGCGAGCGATTTTCTTACAACATGATTTTGAGGTTAGAAAAAAATCTGACAAATGCGACCTTGACGTATTGCCAGTCTTTTTCCTTCTAAATCACTTATATAAGTTTGAGAATATAGCTGCGACTAGGACTTATCATCTCACGCAAATACCATTAAAAAACCGAGAACTTTTGCTTGATGTATATCAATGTCATAGTAATGTCCTGTCAGCAGTCAATAGTGTTGTACGGTTATGTCATTCCACATGTTGACTTTTTGTTGAAGTTTCTTCTTTCATTCAGTACATTGATGAAATCCTATTGATGCAATTTTCTTTATTGCTTTTCATTGGTTTTGTTTTCATCGTCTTTGCAAATTGGATTAGAAAGCTAATATATATTTTAGAAGTAGTGTGCGATGTTTAAACAAAGTTGACGTAACATAGTTCATCCCATTAACTTAGTAAGGAGTTATGCTTGTCTACCATACAAATCGAAGGCTTTAGCTTTCGCAACAGTTGTGTATTGGACATCGAATGAACATAGAAAATGTATGGAATCAACGGAACTGATTATCCCCCTGTTAAGGAGGAAACTTTTTGTAAATACGTTTTGTATTACGAGATTAATAATTCCAGGTAATGGCTGGCCTTGTATTTGTTTTTTAACTGGAGTGGTATGTAATTTTTGCTATAATATAAGAATTTTTATTATTTTAGGGTCCGCATATGGGATTTGATAATTATGATACCAAATGCTTTGTTTGTGTTATTCTTAGTTGTAAGATTCAACAAAGCTCAGTTAAAGTTGCGTGCTACAAGCAGCCCTATTTTCCTCACGTTTTATGCGTTAGTATGGGGCAATGTAATAATAAGCTTGGTGAGATGTGCTGTGTCCATGACAGTGAATGCTGCTGTACCTATTGGAGGGTTGGTGGACAAGATACTATGGGTGACCGTGAGGTTTTTCCTGCTGGCTACTGAGATGAGTGTTGTTATATTTGGATTGGCATTTGGTGAGTTCATTAGGTTTTTTTTAAAACAGGAAAGCAAACAAGCAGGCAGGTCATGTGATGTTAAGTAATCACCGCCGCCCATAGACACCTGCAACACCCGGAGGGCACAAGAGCGTTGCTTGCCTTTAAGGGATTTATACACTCTTTTCTTGAAGTTATTATTAACACAGAAAACAATTCATGCTGTGTAGAGCCATATACATAGATCTCACGTAAATGTGTTAGAAATGTTATAGTTTAAAATTATTATTACAGTAAATTGTTGCATATTATTATGCAAATTTATCATCATCATTTTCTCCACCCACTATTACAAGTTATTGTTTACAAGTAATTGTTACCAATTTAATAAATGGATTTAATAACAGAATTAACAATGTACTAGTTTGTCAATATAATGTATAAAGATAGATTATTACAAAAATCAATTGTACAAGTAAAATATTTTTATTTTGAAATGGTTTGGCTTCCATAAATACATACCAAAAACAAATATTTAAATACTAATCAAATTCTGATAAAGCTAAATATTAAATAGACTTATTTTATCAGTAACTAACTTCATCTTCATCATCGACTTTATCAAATGTCCTTCCATTATCTTAATTGCCATATTTCAGGACACCTGGATAGTCGCAGTAGTATCAGATATGTACTTCTTGCCACATCATTTATATCGCTAGCATTTACAATTACACAAGGGACCCTAGAGATTGTGATGCCAGATGACATGTTCCATGTTGAAGCGAGGGATTACGACTTGTTTGGACATGGTGGTATGCTGTTCTGGTTCACATCATCATTGGTGTTTGCATTGATCTACTTTCTCATTTTACTTCTGCCTTGGATTCCACTGAGAGACTATTTAGCTCTGCCAAGTAAGTTTTTACTTAGTTAATAAATATATACATAGGGATAATTCACACAGATTGAGTTAGCCCCAAAGTAAGTTCGAGACTTGTGTTATGGGATACTCCATGATACTATATTTTATAATATAAACATCTAGTGATAAACATGTAAAATCCAGGCCAATCAGAAAAATATAATTTTCCTTCATGACCTGACTGGGGATTGAACCCAGGATCTCCAGAGTAGTGGTCAAATATATTAACCATTGCACTGTGGAGTTTTGTCAGTTTATGATTATTCATTGATATCAATTTGGTTCTATGAATAATCATAGATTGAACCAATCATTTTATTTCTCAGATACACTTCATCTATATGGTTTAACATATTATTATTAGGTCAAAAGTTATCTTTCATATCTGTAAAAATGTGTTTTTTAATCGCCCGCAGCAATCTGTTCCTCTACTATAAGTTTAGAGTTGCATAATCAATGAATATAATCCTTCTACTTTATTATATTAGAATTTATTATATAATATGTGATTATTTAATAGTTTTAGGTTTAATTATTGTCATTCTCAAAGTAATCTTGGTACATAGGCACAAAAACATTGATAACGCGCTGTCCATTTCCTTGCTTACTTGAGCTATAAATTGCGTAATTAATTACTTTAGATTTCTGTTCAACAGTTAAATTTAGTACTATCAACTTTATGTCAACATTTCTTGGTAAGATATATATAGAAAAAAATATTTTTGCCAAGATGACAAATACTGATTTTTTAAAAATTTCAAGATTAAACCCAACCGAAATTCCATTTTGAATTGCAAAAATAATACTTCTATTTTTTAAACAGTGCCATAAGATTTATGGATGCTTTATTAAAATGTTCTGTTTTTTTTATCTTGACTAGAGTGCGTTTGACTTCAGCCCTGCATGATGGGAAGCAAAGATGAAAGTAGAATGAGGCAAAGTACCTAGTAAAACATACACATATATATGAGGTCTTTATTCCTTACTTGGAAGAGGAGAGACAAGAGTTGTGAGACCCTCAGTCCAAGCTTAGATGTATAGATATGATGGAAATTTACGATTTTCTTCCTCTTTCAGGCCAGCATTAAAGAAATATAACCAGACCAGCATGAATAAACACTATGTTGTTATCACACTGTTTATTTTTATATAAATAAAGTGATGTTGGTTCAAAATCTCTTACTAAATATGTACGAAATTTTCACTTTATAAGTAAATAAAAAATGTACAACAAATTAATATACATATAAGAACAAATTGATTGATTTATCCCCAAAGCACGTTTCGACACTTGTGTTATGGCTGTTTCCATCTTAATTTGATTTGAGATCAACCTGGGATTTATTGAGTTGTATTTATTGTGAATATTGATAATAATGTAGCATGGTCGTAAAAAAATAAGTACATATTAATTAAGTACAGAAATACTAATTTAATTTTTCAGCAAATACATATGAATTAAATACAGAAATTTATTTTTCAGCCAAGTTATCATTCTACCTGTATGTGTTATTATTGGCTCTGCTGGACACAACGCAGGCGGTTGGAGCTGGTCTTCTTGCGTGGGGCTCTATGCAATCAGGACTGTGCATTGTTGACGTCACCACTTGGCTCTACTTTTCCCTGTACACCCCTCTTGTGTATCATACATTTCTCAGTGAATTTTTCAGGTATGATGTTGCATAAAAGTTTTGTTTTTAGTTTGGGATGTGTTTGTAATTTGTAGCTTCTTTTTTTATACTTCAAAAAGAGAACTATAAATTTAAATTCAAACTACGTATATTAAAATGATACTTTTTATATCAAACTTACTGCAACAGATTTCTTCTCTGTCATCTTAAATGCATATAATATTATACTCTATCATTTTTAAAAGTAGATGAGAATAATAAAATTAAAGCAGCAAAAAATAGCAAATAATAATGTGTAGTCTATAAAGCGCCAATAAAATCTAAAATATAATTTATTTATTTTAAATAAAATTACATGTTGCTAACACAGTTGTATGAAGTTCATTTTTACATGTTTTATTTGGATGGTTGGAATCTGAGTTAATATACACACATACATATGTATTTTTTGCCCATGTGGGTCATTATTCTAAGAGCCCTTAAACAGCTGATTTAATACTTTTTCGTATTCACCCTACGTTAACCAACGATTATGATCGCCTGTTTAAACAAGTGTTGTGATTTGATCGTCCGTTTAGTAAAGCTCCTAATGATCTAATGATCAAGTTGGCGAACTCGGACCTTAAGGTACAAAAGATTTAAAATTGTATTGCAGTGTATCTCAGCCGAGCATCATGTTCTCGTACAAGGCTCAAATGGACGAGCCATTGGACGACGACCAGGTGTCTCTGCCGCACCAGCAGAGCTTCAGTTCGCTCAAGACAGACTCCGACTATATCTACCAGGTTCCCTGTTATTGATATGCTTTTGAACGTCAGATTTGCTGATACTATAGGAAAAATAAACGGCCAACTACAAGTCGATCTCGCGCACTAAGGGTTCCATCTCGAAATCATTCATAACTCATAAACTACTTCATCGAGTTATTGTTCAATAATTTAAAGTTATTGAATTACATATACGATTATTTTTTAATTTTCTCTGCGTAGTTAGAGAATATTTCACAAATATTAATATAATTAAAACTGTTTTAGGAACCATAAGGTTTTTTTTATCAACAGTTATAAGTACGAAGTTTTTAATAGAATTTACATTGACCCTTACCATAGAATTTTAAGGTGGCTCAGGCTAAACCAACCTAATAATATTTAGTCTTGCCTTGAAAATCTCTATATTGTACAAATTCGATAACAGTATTTAAATCCAAAATATAAATAGCATCTGAACACTGATTATCTTTTTTATTCTAACATACATAATAACATACATAGACATAATTGTGAACATGCCTGTACTCAGATGGTCCTAGATTTGATCTCTGCTTATTGCTTATAATCTGCGTGATTAGTCTGAAAACTGAATGATATTTTTCCTTAGCAGAGCAACAGCGTATACGACAGCACGCTGTTCGAGGCTGAGGGAACGACGCCCATGCAGCCCGTTCACAGCCCAGACTCCATCGCCTCCACATAACCTCCGTTAAGGTCCGACTCCACGCATCCAAAGATATACTTTAGATTAGGGTTTTAGTGTCGGTCATTTTCAATAAGTCTGCTGAATGTATATCTGAACATGACGGACATATTTGATATATATCCAGACATTTTTGATAGATATGGACAAAACAACATAATCAAAAGTATTAAAACAAACCTATATGTTGGTATGTACAGACGTCGTTAATGTTGAAGTCCTAAATGCAGACACAGTATTAAGTAAAGTTAATCCCACACGTACTCATTACGTTGCCGAAAACTTATAAGACATATTTAAAATAAATCCCAACGGGAAGAAATATAATTTTTATAAAGCTGACTATGAAAAAATAATGAATCAATAAGTCAGATAGACATCCGAATTAGCAAAATTTGAAAATTTTGATGATATGGTTGAGCATTTTTATACAAAACTCGACGAGATTATTGACTTATGTGTGCTTCAGATCAGATCATTTGCTTCAAATAAATATCCTCCGGGGTTCTCGCATAACTTAATAAACCGAATAAAGGAAAACGCGGTCGTGAAGAAAAGATTTAAAAAATACAATAATCCCCTAGATAAAATTGAATTAAAATTGAGGAGTCATTGTGATAAACTTGCGTTAACATCGCGTGACCCGCTTGCTCGTTTGCCTCCATCTGACATAAAAAAAAAATCTTATAATACAATCAAGAACACAGAAGAGAGTATTAATAAGAATCCAAAATACTTTTGGAATTACATAAAGGATAAACGAAAAGGTCTTAGCACTTATCCTTCCATAATGCATCTAGGTAAATAATGTAAAGTCAAGTGATGGTGCTGAAATTTGCAAATGTTTGTCTCTCATTACGCATAGAGTTATGAAGCTAGGCCATTAAGTACAGATTCTATAAATAATATTCAATTTGAGCGAGTTTCAGAGTCACTCTCATTAATCTAAATTAGTCGTAATGAGCTGTTTGAGAAGCTACAGAAAATTAATATTAATAAGGGTGCAGCACCTGATGGGATTCCACCATATTTTATTAAATAGTGCTCCAAAAGCATAGTTATCCCTTGCCTATAATATGTATGTAACAAATCTTTATCCTCTGGCACTTTTCCTAGAATTTGGAAGACAGCAAAAATTGTGCCTTTGCGCAAGGGTGATGACAATTCTAATATAAAAAATTATCGTCCCATCTCAATTCTCAGTATTAGTCTCTAGTAAATTGTTGGAGTCTTTTTTAAGTGTATCTTTACAACAACAATTCAAGCAATACCTAACTATACATCTATTCAATCTAGATCAACTGTTGCTAGTAGAACAAGTCTTGCTTGTTTTATTGAATTGGTTATGAAAACGATTGACGAAGGTAAGCAAGGTCATGTTATATATTCCGATTCTAAGCATTTGATTCTGTACCTCGTGACATCTTAATAATGAAACTTGCCAGCTACGGTTTTAGTGCGGCTTTAGCTTACGGCTTACTGGAGTGGCTTAGATCATACTCACCGCAATATGTTTCTACGTAGTGATGAACAGTTATAAATCAGATCAACAGCCAATTAAATCTGGGGTTCCACAGGGTTCTCATCTTGGGCCCATCACCCAGAAATTATCCTTTTTAATATCGTTATCAATGACATACATACCTGACTATATTTGCCACTGTAATCCGTTTTTGTACGCGGATTTTTTTTTTATTTCAGAGGGAGGCAAACGAGCAGGCGGGTCATGAGATGTTAAGTGACCACCGCCGCCCATAGACAACTGCAACACCCGTGGGGTTACTACTATAAAACGGATGATCTAAAAATCTTTAAGGTTATTAACTCCGATGCTGATGCTGAGACCTTACAACATGATATAAATGGTCATTTTCGCAGAAGATTCTTATTATAATAATTTGTGTAATTCGTTATGTTTTCTTTTTTTTTATCCGCATGTGGTATTTGTCAGGAAGAGGTTGTGCAATTACGTTTATGTTTGGGAAATATTTTTATTGATGTGTTATTGAAACAACCGTTGCCAAACTAAATAAATGAAATAAAATTGAATTAATTAACTAGTCAGTATATTTAATAAGAGTTATATCTCATTTATGAAATTCTTTAAAGTATTTTTTAAAATCAATGAAATTTAGTAAAATCAACAGTAAAGCTTGGTTTTATTACAAAATAATTTTTTGCCTTAATTTATGAATAATTATATGAAATCCCGTCACCAATTTATTTAAAGTGGATCACATGTTTGTTTGATTGCATTGTGGTTAAATTAAATATATTTTTAGAATATAAAAATGACTAATAAAGATGTCAAATTTGTCTATCGATGATGAAACTGTCCGGACATATATCGTAAATTACCGTCACGTTTCCGACATTTTACAATCTTAACGTAGACGTAATGATAGATTTACCGGTGCGTTCGCTTGCTCAGTTCAGTTATACATAACTATGTAATGCGAGGTATCAAATGAGTATAATGTGGGCAGAAACTTCCGTTCTTTCAATTCCTTGTAAACAAAGAACATCTTTTCCAGTTTTTCAAAAAATTAAACACTTTTTTTAATAATTGGAAAGCAGACAGGACCGTTGTTGTGTTATTTTATTGCTGTTCTGGGCAAATGAATGAATATACTAGAGTTAGTGCTACTTAAAATAAAATTATAGTCAACGAGAATCTCAAGTTTATTTCATTAATTGTGTTCGAGTTACTTTGTGATAGACGGAGCCAGTGATCAAATCGAATTGAGGCTGCGGTACATCGCACTTGTTTAATATTATAGTCTATGCAGTGGTTCCATCCATGATTGTAGCGGTTTAGGCTTAAAAAATTCAACTCACAAATCATTTAATAGGTTTTAGGTACGGTTGGTCCATTGTAAAGTATTTAAGAAAACAATTCTTTTTTTATATGTTTTTTTTGTATTTATTAATATCTTATTGCAAATCATGACTTGATTTACATTTTCCTATTAAAAAATTATCCGCTGTAGTGAAGTGGTCCAATCCAATCGCTATTTCGTTATTTTTATTTTATTTTAGACCAATCATTATAACAACCTTGTTCAGTTTAACCACACAAAGACCCAGGTTTGCGCGTTCACCGCTAAAAATATCTACCCCCTTTGTCGTATCTCCAGCATTTCGAAACACTTCCCTTGATGTCAAGCCAAAAATTGGTATTCTCGGCGTCGACATTTCGAGCAGCGTCCAGTTCCACGGTCAGTTGGAAGACAAGTTTAATTTGGCCTCGAAAAAGCTGGGTGTCCTTGGTGTTGCGAGGCGGTACTTTACATCTTCACCCCGCCTCCAACTCAACAAGGTTCAGGTGAGGCCCCACGTGGAATACTGTTCCCACCTCTGGGCTGGGGCACTCCAGTATCAACTTCTTCCTCTTGACCACGGTCAAGAGGAAGAAGGAGGATTGGACACTCTGGCACTGCGCAGAGATGTTGCATTTTCTACCGAATTTATCACGGGGAGTGTTATGAGGAGTTGTTGGAGTTAATACCCGTTGTAGAATTTCTACACCGTACTACCCGTCGCAGACTAAAGTTTCATTCATTCCGTCTGGACGAATAGCGGTTGACCACCGTACGTTTTAATAGGTATATAACTTAATTTTTCCCTTTTTTTTTAACAATAATTATCTAATTTATATTATAAAATATGTAAACAGCAGATCAATCTTCGAAATATTGTCTATCGTTTTCGATAACCTTACGCCATCGATCGGGTAACATAACCATCACGAAAAAAAACTCGCAGGCTTTGAGTCGATAAAGTCTTCGATAAATTGTCGTACCTACGTCGTCCAGAGTTTGAAAGCAACTTATCAAAACCGCAAAAGGGCGCGTATGCATGACTCAATGAATAAAAAGGGAAAAATTAAGTTATTTCCGGCCCTATACGACTCTTAAAGGCCGGCAACGCTTCTGTGACCCCCCGGGTATGTACATAGGTGTGCCTCGGGTAGCGGTGATCACTTAACATCACGTGACCCGCCTGGTCGTTTGCTTCCTCTTACATAAAAATAATCGCGGATTGGACCAATTTCGTCTATAGGGTGTGAAGAATAATTTGAATATGTCCGATTTGAGTATGTCCGTAGAATGTACATTTTGCAAGTCGTCTTTTCACAAGTTTTTCGTGAATTGAACTTTTCCTGCCTAAACCAACATTATTAGCTATAAAATGATTTAACTCGTGTAAATAGTATAGAATGTTATAAAGAACGTAGCTAATATTCGGATTTTATTTTTATTGTGAATTATACTATCTAAAATAAGATCTTATCATTGACTGGTCATTACTCATTAAGTTCTATTAATACGATAGAACTAAGTAAGTACCAGTCAATGATAAAATCTTACTTTAGACAGATTTTTATCCTGTAGAAAGCTACACCAGCTTAATGAAAAGAAAATGCTAATTATAATTTAATTTTCTTGTGATCATCAATTCATCTAATCATGTGGAAAGTGCTTTGAATTCGATTACCTTGAATCTGAGTTTAGCAGTTATTTTTTAAGCAAAAATCAGATAGGAGATACTTTATGTACCTACCTTGGTAGTACGATATTGTGTTGACTGTGAGACAAATAATGTGAATTGATATTCATCATGTACATGAGATTTGCCGAAATTCAAAGACGGTTCTCTTTTTTTTTGTTATCCATGAAAAATCGCCATTTATTTTCAATTGAACAGTATTCTTGGATTAGTATTCTATGTTACGTAGTATATTCAAGTGGGTGACAGATTATTTTTTTTTCTATATGCTTTTTCAGGCATATAATCATTTAAAATATCTGATAATTATATTTAATCTCATAATTTTTATATGAAACTTAACAACTTGACTCTGTAAGTTGAACGTTTTGAGAGAATTCTGTCAAGGAAATTGTCCAGTACCTATTCGAAAAATCACACATCTATAATTTTTACGTGAAAATCTCCGTGTTATTGTTTTTTGATTCTTAACGATCAAAGAAAAAATAAGCGGCATAAAGTGTGACCTTTCGAATATTAGGATATTCTTAAGCATTTTAAGTATAATAAGTATATTAGAGTTATTTACCTTTTAATTGATTTAATTTTAGAACTACTTTTAATGGTGTGCTACATTATCAATGAGTAATGTAAATACTGAGTGATTTATTTATCTACTATTTGTTCTGTATATGACATAATACTTTGCACTGTGATGGTATATCCATTTATTTGTTATTGTTTTTTAAATACATTATTTAAAATATTAGTGGAAGGTTATGAAAAGCTAGATTTGAAAAAGTGTAATTTTTTGTGCAGAGTAAAGTTGACAGTAGAAATTTATTTTAGTATGAAAATAGTTCTGGATTAGATAACATTGTCATTAAAATTTTCTTGAACGTTGTGAGTTAGTATTGGATTATGTATATTTTTGTTAAAGAATTACTAGTCTCCGTGATATCATATTTTGTGCAAGTTAACATTTGAATAATTCGCCACCTTGTCAATTAGACAATTGTAGATTATCTACCTATTCATACACCATGATTGTCAATTTTCCTTTAATTGTGATAGTTCATGTGGTGTTTCTCCATGTGAAGTTTTATTTAAGTGATATTTTGGTTGATGGCATATTTTTTTGTTATTTTATCTTAGTGACTTAAACACTTATATTTATCAGTTTGTTTTATTTCTAAATAATCTTTACCTAGATGTAGGGTTGCCAGATCCAGACTAATCATTTCCTGTACATTTCTGGGGCCACGAACGGAATCAGAGTTTTGGTCTCTGGTCCGAGACTAAACTAAGTAGGAATGGGAGCCCGGATAGTTTTGTTTGACTTTTGCAGTCGTAGTACCTATTACTACGTAATTTAGAACTTAACTTTGTGTTAAGTTCTAAATTACGTAACGTCACGTCTCAAAACCTATATTTTCTAAGTGTTAAAACACAAACTTTAATGAAAAAGATTTAATTTTGCAACTTTATTTGTAGAAACATGGTTATGGCATTGGTATGTAGACAAAAGTAAAATATGTGACGTCAAACTAAGAAGGGGATCTTTGTGACTATCTGTGACTAAGACGGAGCGGGGCTCAAAATCATTAAATTCGTGCAAATTGTGACAATATGTGGAAATATGTTTATTTTTCATGCAAAAACTAACGGAATCAAATGTACATAAGTGCTGTGCATGCACTTAAAAGCGTGGAAGTAAGATCACAGGTTGGAATCCTACCTTTCATTTTATAGAACTTGATAATGAATTTAAAATAAACCACTGATTTCGGCGAAAGGAAAATGTAATATTCATAGATGAAAATAAAACAAGCAAGGTTAAACTTATACTGTTTTTTATTGTATTTAAAACTAAGTGTACCTCTGTTATTTTTGTAGTGCACCTTGTATAAATGGGTGCCGTAGACAATCAACTATAGATGGCCTGTGATTTGGATCGAACATAAATATCTTATCAAGGAAGTCTTTTAGTTGAAGCAACTTTTTTCCCTCTGCAGTTGTAAGATTTTTACAAGCATTTAGCATTTCTGTATACAAATCCTTGGTGGCAATGATGTTTGTAATTTCAACAACTTTTTCTCTTAGTGTAGCTTCATCTTTTTTGTGCAGCAGAAAATTATTATTATAATTAAAATGTTGATCTTTAAATTTCCCTTTTTTTATTAACCTGGAAGGAATCTTTCCTTTAAAATCCATAAAACACTTCAACATTTTGTTATTTGAACTGCCAGTAAACAGAATTTTACCAGTTGCCATTTCAAATATTGTGCACCCAGCTGACCACATGTCTACACCATGGCTATATGGTAGGCCTAATATTATTTCGGGTGCCCTATAGAATCTTGACACTAGATAAGGTGTGGGTTCATTTTCATGAAGTTTACATGCAGATCCAAAGTCGCATAATTTTAATAAATTTTTTTTTTCGTTTACTAAAACATTGTCAGGTTTGATATCAGAATGTAGAATTCCAAGCTTTTTGAGCAATCGTAGAGCTAACATTAATTGTCTACTGTAACTCATAAGCGCTTTCATGTTCAGTCCATGTCTTCCATATTTTTTGATAACTCCCCTTAAGTCCATGTATAATGGTTCTAAAACCAGACACAGGTGTCCTTTGTGTTTAAAGTGAGATATTAATTGCACACAATGGTATTTCTTTTCTTTATCAGCATTATTAATTTCTTTAATGTACGATATTTCTTTTAAACCAACTTTGTACATCATTTCATTATTCCTAATAATTTTTATAGCTACTTCCATATTTTTGTTTGTTATATCTTGAGCACGAACAACGTTTGAAAATACTCCCTTTCCCAATATACTTTTTATAGTGTATCTATTGTCGATTATATCACCAATTGTGGTGTTGTAGTATCCTTCTGCATTATCCCAATTATCGGTCAGTTGTGTATTGCTGTTTTTATCCTGTTTCACACATTCTTTTATATTGTTGGTGCCAAAATCATCACATTCGGAAAACATATCAGGCACTTGTTTGGTAGAATTTAGAAGCTTAGTTTCAAGAGTATTTATTCTTTCTTGCATATCAGTATCAGATGTCTTAATTTGTATATCCTCTATTTCTTTTTCACTTTTATGTTTATCCTTACAAGAGGATACTAATTTCTCGATTAGTTGTTTGCGTTGAAGTCTTCGTTCCTGTATAATGCTTTCTTCATCTTCTGAATCTAAATGTGTATAGTCTTGGCTGTATTCAGGAGAAGGGGCTAATGATTTTCTGGTCTTTTTCATAGAAACAGGTTTGCTGCTATCATTTGAATGTCTTTTAGACTGAGTGCTATTAGATTTATCTTTGTTATAAAACTTATGTTCAGTCCTAACAACCCTTATATTATTTTCAGACATTTTTGTAAGCTCTTCTTTAAGAGTATCCCGTTGTTTTAATAAATCTTCTATAGTTTCTGGTAGGGGTGGTGTTTTGGCATCAGAGTAATGGCGTTTTGTATCCTCTTTATGATGTTTTCTTCGTGATTTAGTTCTTCCTACATCTTCATCCCTAAAACGTTTTGATGATTTACTTTTGTAGTGACTGATATCCGCCAATTTTTTTATCACTTCAATTTTTGGCTACAATTAATAGGTTACAGCCTATTAAAGATCTGTAAAGATAAGACAAAGTTAGAATTTTAGCATTAGTATAAAGTATTTTGCAAGCCATATTTTCATTATATATCAGTAACTAGTCTTTTAAATTTAAAAATCGAAGCAATTAGTCACATTCATGAAAGTTAGGAGTTGTAACTAAAGATAATAAGATGACACTTTAAATAAGACTCTCATGAATTTGACTGTCACATCTAATTCAAAGTTAACTATATTATTGATTACATTTCCACCCTGTGCTTATCATCTGTACTCAGTCCCAACATTTTAAAGTTTTGGAACTTATAATTTAGAGTCCATATCCTTTGCCAAACTTTCTCATTGCCATCCAGACATTACTGTCACTTAACAGTGCCATCCATGGCACTGAATGCGGATGAGTAGTTGTATATTTGATGGCTACTATTTGTTGGCTAGAAAAAATACATAACATTTATATTAAAAAAATGTCATGTATGAAAAATTTTAACCTACAGAAAAAGTAGAAACATTAAAAGTATAATCCATAAAAAGTACTCATCCTCAGAAAACATTTACATACATTTCATGAATTTTTAACTAGTATTTTCAAGCATTTCCTGATAATATAGTCAATGCTGCAAAATAAGTAAACACTAAATAGGATGCTAGATTTGTAGATTGCATGAATATTTCAGCATCTTACAGACTTCATGTCTGATGTTGATGAAATAGGCATCTTCAATTTTATGACAATATCAAATTATCAACCCATATCGAGATTGATCCTATAACAAAAGAATTATAAATAAGATTTATGTCATGGGTATTCTAACGAATCATTAGCATGCTAATTTATAGCCTGTTGAATTATATTTTAATTTTATACATTATACAAGAAATCCAAAACAGACTATATTATTAGCATGTTTATTAAATTTCCACAGAAATTCACATTCTTGTGTACATACAAAATTGTGAAATTTTGTATGTACACAAGACGTGGTTAACAATTCAGGACAACATGAAATTAATATTGTGATCACTTTTACAACAAGCAATTATCGTCTCACTTATTACTTTAGTTACCATACAGAACAACTTGCTACATATTATTTATCTATGACAATAACTCACTAAAAATAATCAAGATTTTTTTATTAGATTTTTGTGATGTGATTACGTCATTTTTCATTTTATTTGTAATAGTGACTGACTGACATGACATGAATGAAAAGGATTTACATCCAATGTTGCTAACCCCAGCATACAGCAAAATAGTAACAGGATTACACACTCACGATTAATCCAGTTGTTGGTAAAGATAGTCTATCCTCGTTGTGAATATCTTTGTCGGCTCGTTATTTTCTGGTTTCACTTCTTTAATAAGAATGTCTTGGAAGGCCTAATACTATCCTCTTGGCTGTTAAAAATTTTTAACATACTAATTCCATGTTCCTTCATGTGTCATTGTCACTTTTGTCGCCGGAAAATAACCTAAAACCTAGCTATCCTTGCATTTTGTAACCGAATCAAAAAACACAATATATTATCCAATAACTTACAAACTGTGTGAATTATACAATTTTAAAATGTCATTGTTTGCTAAAAGTTTAATGAAAAATTTACTGCATAACAATTTGCGGTTATTTTCTCCGTGTGTAGCACAGGGACCTAGAAGAACACTACATTTTACCCAAGGTATCCTTTAATGATGTATATACTAATTAGCTAATGTCCGCGACTTCGCCCGACCCATGGATACTATAATATCTTGTCAGCCCCTTGCTTGGTTACAATAAATTATATCCCTCCGGAACCGTTTCGTGATAAAAAATAGCCTTTCTTTTATTCTAGGTCATAGTCCATCGCTGCGCCAATGCCCGTACAAACATAAAGACAGACAAAAATTTTAAAAACAGTCGTTTTGGCTTCTATAGGTCCCAAAAAGAGCCCCTATATATTTTTTTCTTAAATATCTCCCATGTACAGGCATAGCTCAGTTACAATTTTATTAAATGTGTAGATATAAAAATGGTAATATTTCAGTTAAACAACTCCAAATAGATAATTACCTTAATCATCTTATTGATACCTGTGAGATTCTGATCACTAACTTTTATGTGACCTCTGTAGAACCAGTGTCCATGATTAACTGCACTCTGGTGCTTTTATTTCATTGGAATATCTTGAAAGGTCTCTGCTTTTCTTTTAAATTATATATAAAATTTGTTACATTATTCAACCCTTTGCATATTATTAATATTTCTTAAAACCAGGAAATAAAAACTATTTTCTTTTCTTTTCTCAGTTCAGTATTTATATTCCCCATCTGCTCTTGGCATAGATAACTATCTCCAAACCAGAAAAAGGATGAAGGAACAGTTTGTTAATTTCTCAGACAAGTTCAGAGCTAAAATGAATGAGTTTGTGAATGATCCTAAAAATATGATCTTTACCGAAGATCTGAAGAATATGGTACACATAGCAGAACCAGCAGACTTGGACCTCATAGTGAAAATGATAAAAAAGTACATTTTGTTCTTTATTATTTAGATAATTTATATATGGCATTTTATAATATATGTAGGTAGGCTCCAGAAGAAATGAAAACTTGTCTATCCATAAAATGTATGCTGTGTAAGATTTAAACAAAAAGGCCACATTATCCTTTACATAAATATCGCTATTTTGGAATATTTTACATATTATATAATTAAAAAATCAACTTTTGAGTCTAAAGTGTGTAGGTATAAGCATAAATTATTTTCAGATTTAATACCCAATCAACGGAATACCGTTTTGGGTCTTTTGTGTTTGGACCAATTGTGATGAGAATGTTCCACTTTTTAGATGCCCCAAATGAAGCCTTACAGGTATTTATACAATTCTTTGTTGAATATACATTAAACATAGGTCTTATAAAGGCATAGGGAATAACTATCAAATATTTTAATGTAGCGAAGGAAGTATGTCTGGATCGTAAATGGAAGAATGTAGTCTCTGCTTACCCCTATGGGAAAAAGATGTGATCATATGTGTACACACATATGATCACATCTTTTTTATTTTAATGTTAGGCGAAATTGAAAAATTTCCCAATGAATAGTTACAAAATACAGAATAGATAATAGAATGAAATTTTCAATTTCCCAACTATTTAAATTCCCAATCATTCAAAGATATCTGATCTTCAATTAGATGTTGTATGAATAGTGATTTTTATCGTGTTTTGATATTCCCATAAGAAGTCAGATTTAGTTTCTCCATATACTGAAACCATTTTGTTATTAACGTTAACAATTTAGACTTTGAAATATTAATAACTAGCTTTTATCCGTAGCTTCGCTCGCGCATTCCTTTCTTTCACATGCACTCTTTCACATTTATAATGTAGTATGGATAGAGTACCACCAAGATTCCAACAACTAGCATTTGTCCGTGGCATCGCTCACGTTGAAAGAGACAAAAAGTGGCCTATATCACGCTCCAGCCCTTCAACTATCTCTACATACAAAATTACAATAACCCGTTGCTCTCAAGTTGATTGTAGCCATGTAGCACCCGATAATGCTCAGTTAAGAGAGATTAGATATGGAGAGGACATCTTTTCCAATCCACATCTGTTATCAGTCCATGAGCAGATTTATTGAGGGGTTAAAAACTTGTCTAGCAGCATGAATCATCTTTAGTCTATTTGGATTGAAATGGATTAAAGATAATTGCATGGAAAACTGAAGATACAACCCGCAGATTAAGAAAAAGGAAAAGAAAAAAGCAAAGAAAATGTTGGGCTGTAAAACAGCAGGTCCATTGTGGGGTATGATAATTATAAATATTGTTTCAGTGCTTTTTCGAACCGAGCAACAA
Source organism: Cactoblastis cactorum (assembly GCA_020352625.1). NCBI lineage: Eukaryota > Metazoa > Arthropoda > Insecta > Lepidoptera > Pyralidae > Cactoblastis > Cactoblastis cactorum. The sequence continues at coordinate 20,534 of JADGIL010019658.1, forward strand.
AAACTTCTTTGATCAGTTGGTGAGCTTTCAATTGTTGCTTGATCTTCTTTATAACCATGAGATGTATGATGAAATGTACAAAGTTTTTGAGGTTATCCAAGAAAAACAGATAAATATGACCAAATATCCGAAGTATTCAATACTTTTAATCATGGCTGCCTGCTACAAACAGGTGAGTTACTAAATTTTTATGTTTGTTTCCGATGGCATTTAATATTACTGCATGTAATCGAATGAACTATGACTTGATGCTTTTACATCTATTACTGTTTTAACTAATTTTGAACTTTTGATGGCCGTTTTTGAGAATTAGAATTACACTATATTATAAAATATACAAAGTGGATACGACATCTGCGTAATAAATTATAACACAGACTCTCTTTTATTCAATAAATACATTATTAAATTCATTTCATTACAAAGTAATATAAAGTAAAAAGGACAAAGCGTAAAAGTTTGCCCCAATCAGAAAAACATCATTTTCCATCATAACATGACTGGAGATCGAACCTGGGACCTGAGTATCGGT
>JADGIL010019669.1:0-12196 GCA_020352625.1 Cactoblastis cactorum
CATAAATTTATCCATCCTTCTCCCAAAAATACAATGCTATACCGCCTATTCATATTTTCAGAAAAGCCATGCCAAGTGAAAACATAAAACATAGTCCTTTTATACAAATTGAGTTATCCAATATGCTAAATTCCGATTTTGAATAAGCGAAAATGGGTTTTTGTTATTAGTTGGTAACATTTTATTCAGTTGTTAGTTCGTACCCTGTCGGGTTCGGGATGCTCCGCATTTGAATTTTCTGACAAACTTTGTAACAATAGAAAATGAAGGTTCAACAAACATAGGTCTAATAAACCTTCAGTCGACCAAATTATATGTTATTATACATCGTAAACTTGAACAATTATGTATTATCCATAAGTTAGTTTTGAAATTGAGAAGTGAATTTCATAAAATAGAAATGTATCATAAATAGGTAGGGCTTGTCCACAAATTCTATTATTTCAGGACTTCGCTAATATGAAAATTACAAAACAAAATTATGGTACCAAACTAATGAAGTTTATTAAAACATTATTCACTAAGTATATTAAAATCTTGAGCGTTCCTTATTTTGTTAGTTTGAGTCTACAATTAACTATTGATCAATTATTATCTTAATAAGATAAATTAACCACAAACACATAATGCACGTTTCCTGATACAATTTTCTACGCGAAAAATACATCAGAAACCGTGCAATATAGACGACATTCCTCAGAATTTACGGTCTATAATTTGCTTATCTCTTTGCTAGGTACAAGTATTTTTATTTGCCTGTAGGTAGCGTGTTATGAAGGCAAAAATCCATTAAACGCCACGTCAAATAATTTCCCATGTGACGCCCGCTCGCGGCCCGTAAAAGAGGCACTATTGCCCTCGCCAGCGGATAATATTACTTTACGACCCGAGGGGCGGAGCTCAAATGTAAGTAAATTGGCGAATAAAGACAACGAGCGTGCAAACTGTTTCAGCATATGCCAATAATAATGTAATTTAAAGCCCCGACGGCTCGGCGATAAATCAATTCCTTCAGGCATTGTGTTTTAGAAGCTAAGAATAGCTATGAATGATGTGAAAGCACACAATTGTGTCAAAAATATTTGAAACTATTGCTGTATTAATGAATGGTATCCGAAAGCTATCTCCATTTCATTTGTTGCCTCCTGAATTTATCTTTTCCTCTCTAATGTCTTTTGAGAATTTAAACTGTTCCATTATCATTAATCAATTACGTCGGGAAAAATTTGATGTATTTATATCCGAGAAGGTCAAAAAATTAACACTATTTCGAACTACAACAACTTAGTACTTTTATCAATAATCAAGTATAGGATAGTAGACAAGAAGTTAGATACTTTAAATTCTGTCTATGAAATTTATATGACTAACATAGCTCTGACGTCATCATATTTTGATATCAAACTATTTCTCAATAGCCTTAGACAGAATATTTTATTTTTAACCTAGACTGCATATTCTAGTCTATTTCCTTTGGCTTTTCTTTTTTATATTGTATGTTTCGATCAAAGGACGATTCGAGAAGGTGTGCAGTATGCAGTTGTGTCGGAAATCGTAGCAAGTGTTGCGTCAGCGACGCGACGAGCCGCACTCGAGCACAAGTGATAGTGCACGTACATCGGCTTATTGTCCGAGGGTGTCTGCCGCAGATTGCCATTGTGCAAATAACAGCATATTGATATTCAAAGCCCTTTTCTATCGATTACGGTTACGAGGGTAATATCGATGTGCAACTTGCAAAGGCCTCGCGTATTTGTATATTCAATTAGTTAATATGAGAGGCTGCTTCTAGTTTATATAACTATTTATATATAAAGGCGAACTGTCATAATCTGATTCATTCACCCGTCACGAAATCTCAGAAGCAACAAGTGCTAGAAGGTGCTCGCAGACGGGATTTTACAAAATCCCGCCATCGTAAATTATGCGACGCAAGTAGATATGTATCTCTAGTTAGTAAAGATATAGGTATTGAATAAAACATTTGATTTCAAATAAAAATAAATTCATGGCAATTATTTTTTGCCACTACTGCCCACTACTGGGCAAGGCCTTTTAGGCCAATGTCATTTTATAATCCTTCTAAAAATGTTTTTCCACTACCACCTGCAGCCATCTAAACAGAAACATATTCAAGTTGCTCAATTTTTCTGGGTCTAGATAAAGTAACAACAAAAATAACTACGAAGCGGTAATGTATGTATATATTAAAATTCTATTTAAAAATTTGTACACGAGTTTCTTAAACAATATCAAATTTTAAAGCCAATGAAAGTCGATAATGAGCTCCTTCGAACCCTCACATACTTTGACGTTCCCATGGGCCGTCCATAACCGTGATTAAATGTTGATGAAATTTAATCTGCTAATATATTTTGCGAGCAATATCTGACATGGAATTTAATTTCAAATGTTTTCGTAGCCAATTATAATTCATATCTGGTATCGGATAGCAAGAAAAGAAAGCAAAATGGCAGGAAGATGATCGATACACTTTATTTAATGGTAGGTTAGGGATTTTATGTCAGAGTGAAGCAAACGAGCAGGCGAGTCACGTAATGGTAAGTGATCACCGCCGCCCATAGACAACTGCAACACCCACGGGGTCACAGAAGTGTTGCCGGCCTATAAAAAACCATTTGGGGAGGGCGGGGAAGTTTGTTAAATAAATAAATAGATATGGATAGACCAAGGCGCGAATAGTGAGAATCAAAGGCGACACTTAACTAATAATGGACTTATTGTTTTTCATGAAGATTCAAATATAGTGACAGGTACATAGCTAAATAACCTCACCTATGGGAAAATTTTCCTGTTTCTATTCCTTGCGTAACTTTTACAATCTGCGTGGGAAAGTCATGTTGGCATGTATGTATTCAAAATAGATTAAAAAAAACAAATGGTTTCCAATTGTTCAACTAATGACTGCATTTATATATGTATACGGTAATAACTATTAAAATGATGGTCTATATTATATGACACTTGTCCATTTAATTTATTTTAGTCCTACATTTGACTTTAAAATTACATTGTACAAAACATTTGTACATTGCCTGTCTAAGTAAATGTATGTACATGAATATAATAATCGTAGAATGCCATAGAATAGTACATAAAGGATGTTTCTATTGTACTATTCTATGATAGTAGGTAGAGTGCCTAAATATCAGTATCCTACTATATAATCTTTAATTTTATTTTCCATTAAAATATCAAAAGAACAACAGTAACATAGAAGTATATATAAACAATAACGTAACAAGAAGATAATATTGGATGAGAAGAGCAGATTGTTGACGAATTTTTCAGATAAACATAAAAAAATACTTGCCGAATTGAGAAAAACCTCTTTTTTGACGTCGGTTAAAAACCGTAAAAAACAGAAGATTATACAAACTATTAATTAATGATAACAGGTATAGATGGCAGCATAGTGTTAAATCGAGAAATTCTGTGCTCAGAATACGTAACGAAGTTCGATCCCAGCACCAGGTGTGCTGATAATGCGGTGAAACGAAAAGTAACGTATGGCTTCAATATGTGTTATCAGAACCGCCTACCAAGTACTGTGTTTGCATTTTTTATTTACGACAACAGTGGCGCCATCTGAGATTTGCCTTGCCCAAATTTCATATTACGTTGTACGTACATACATATATTTATGTACGTATATCATACTAAATTGAAGCCCGCTATACATATATCCTTGTTTTACTCGCTGACGGGTTAAATTTCATTTTCATAAATATATATTTACGCTAAAACAATAGACCTAATTAAAATATATTATTTCAGAAATCTAGGCTAAGATTCTACTTCAGTAAATAATTAAGTAGTTTGTAACATCGTCTCTTCGAACCTTATTTCAAACCATATACATACATATGTCTTTTATAACACACCATTTGTTCAATAACAAAATGCTAAGATAAACGTATAATTAAAATCGTCATTTTGTTAAACTATCATCGCTGGAGTAGGACTTATAAAAAAATTTCAACATTCAATTAATATTTTTAAGTGTTTCAACTGAAATCGGGACTTGAACAATTATTAATTAAGATTTTATTTCAGTTATATATAAAAATCTCACTACAATAATTAAATTCAGCATAATGTACATAATTTTTGCTTCATCACTTTAATTTATATTATTTTTAATATATTTCGTTATTTTCACATAGACTCAATTATATTTTCATAGAAATTAGAAGACTTCTTGCTACATGACTGCACTTAATTGCTCTCAACTATGAGAGTTTTCAAGCAATAAGCTTACAAGAAGAGGATCGACAGGGTTGGCCGTGGGCGGTGAAGCTACGCACTTCATCTCGATTTCAGCGACTCTCTAAGGGATGGGCTTTTTTACAATATCTATTAGTTAGTTAGGTGACTTAAACAAGTGTTCTTAACTTTGTTTTAACTCCAGACGCAAAAAGAGGGGTATTATAAGTTTAAAGTGTGTGTTCGGTTATATTACGTTGGAGTTTTTTAAATTTTTAACTTAGTTACTTGTTATTAAATATTTTTACTGTAAATTTGGTTATATTAAATTGCCATTTGACATAAATTATGACGTCATAAATTTGTTTGCTATAGGTACAAATCCCATAGATAAATGTTTTTGACATTTATTTAAAGTATCCAATTTGACTTGTTTATCAATAATATTATATGATTCTTAAACAAATTTATTTTATACTAGCTTTTGCCCGAGGCTGCACTCGCAATCAATTTTAAGGAGGTGGGGAATAGAAAGAGATAAAAAGTAGCCTATGTACATTAAAAAAACACTAATCCATTGCTCCATTTTGACGTGAAAGACAAACAAACAAACACCCTTTCACATTTAAAATATTAGTATGGATCATCAGTACCCTTACCGTCAAAGAGATCTTGGGTGTTCATTAGGTCTTACTAAACCTTCTTGGTCTGACAGTGGTCTGTAACAGCAGATATTATTTATTGTAAAAGTACCTGAATTATTAACTTCGATTTTCCAACGATGCGCGTAACATCACTTTTATTTCCTACTAAAGACAATTACATTTCAACTAAGCATTTCAATGACTGACACGCGATACTGAACACTACTATCTGAACAATACTATCAAGCTATACCTATATTATACCACGATGAGAACTTTCCATTTTGAGCAAGAACTCATTGAATAATTCCAAAGGCTTTATCATCGCGTGCAACAGTTGTGTTCATAGTTCTAAATAACCAAAATACAAAACTTAGTTTTATAATTAACATATAAACACCGATTGTAATTATTTTTTTTATTCGATGATACTAATCATTATTATCTGAAACTCAGGAATAAAAATAATATACTTTTTGCTGAAAAATTCAGAGAGTATTGAAAGTTTTTTTTTTTTCACAAATTGATCTTTTGACCTCCTATTATGTATCTTCAATTATGTTTTATTACAATTATCTCCAATTATGTATCAAATTGATCTTTTGACCTCCTAGATCACCTCATAAGTTGTAGGATACGCTACCTATATTAGCAATACAAATGAATACATACTTTTTCGATTAAATTTATGATATACTAGCCTCTCCTCCTTTTGCCCTCTGCTTTGCTCGCGGGGAATTTGGTCTGCCACATTATTTTTCACAATTTTGGTTATAGTGGCTTTCAATTAAAAGCTGCCGCGGACTTTTTAGAATTATTCAAACCAAACAATCTTATGGTACATCATCTTTGTGTAACTCCAATGGTTTAGGCAGCGTACGCCATGATAGCTCTCAGAGGGCAGATTTCCCCCGACTTTAATTGACATGTATCATTATATTACGACTTACATAAAATCATTACAAATTGTAGCATATCTATTATTCTGGTGGTTTTTATAACCTATATCATTGTAAACTTTTGTCCAAAACAGTCCAATAGTTTTTTCATGAAAGAGTAACAAACATACATATATAGACCATCCATACATACATCCTCACAAACTTTCGCATTTATAATATTAGCAGGAAATGGGATAATTTGCGAACTTTGGCCATTAAAATTATTATTAATTTTTTGATAATGACTGATAAATTGATAATAATAATCTGTTTTTGATTTGGTTTCATCACATAATAATTGTTATTTTTGTGAAAGTGAGAGTAGCGTCTTTTTGGCTAGACCACCCACTTTTTTTTAAATATATTTTTCCTGCAATCTAGAGGGTTAATACGTCAACGCTACACGTCAATAGAAACATCCTACATTCTATCCCTTTTGATCTGATTTGTATAAAATTAAGACAACACGATTTTCTTTATTTCATTACTATTATATCATAAAAAGATTGCTTCGTAGGCATTCCCGTTAAATCTTTTCATCTGTTGAATAATTTATTCCCATAATTTGATTTCGTGAAACGTACTTTTGCAAAATAATCGGCTTTCATAAAAGACCAACCAATCATTGAAGCAACATCTCACCACGAGTAATCTGCACATTAATAAAATAGTATATTCGAAAATTGGGCCGGGTTTTATTCGGGGCCATCTGCGTTATATCAGAAACAAGTGGTTCGCGATGTAGTCAATACACTTCGCACATGGGCCACAAATTGAGTGTTTGTTAATCGGATACACTCACATTGATTACTGTCTGATTTTTTTTGCAATTAGGGTATGAGAAATTAAATGACATATGTACATAATATAACTATTTCACACCTTTATGCTCGACAAAGTCTAATCATATGTCACGAAATGTCAAAGTTAAGCAAGTCTTTATACCCTTGGGAGATAATATTGTATGGAAAATCTCAAGGGATTAAAATGATTTGAATTTGGAACGTAGAATTTCGTATAAAGACTCTTAGCATACAGCCATTGCAAACAGTTTTTATTCCTAAATCAAATCTTTTTTCGAACTGGCTACCTTAAACAGAACATAAAAATCAAAGAATATGGCGCCATTCTGAAGAAAAATAAATTAACAATTAAGAACTTTCAAATATTTTAAAGTGAACTGTTATAAAAATGTAGTCAAGTGATAATGATTTAACTCCAGAGTTTATTAAATTAGACGCTTTAGGGATTATTAATAATCTACTACCGGAAAAATCTAAAGGTAAATATTTTTTGTAGCACTTTCTTTTTATTGCCTCGCAAAAAGTGTGAAAAGTAGAGTATTGTGTTAAGTATGTGGGCAAAGGTTCATCCTTTTTCTTTGAAAAATCACACTTTTATACGTACAATATAATTAACAAAATAATATTATATAACCCAAATCAAAATAAGTACTCGTTGAAACATTAAAATCCAAACCAAATATGAAAATGTAAATAAAATTAAACATATGCATGTCAGCCAACTAACATACGAGTGCAATTGAATAAAGTATAAAACAGCCCTTCATTTAATTTTGCCGGTTTCTATTATATTTTCACATTGCAAACCACATCGCCGAGGGGTCCTTACAAGGAAACGTTGAAAGCTGTTTTTAAATCTATTTATATAATGTGTATGGAATATTTAACGGGCTAATTAAGATTTAAATTACCAGCTGCGCTTTTTGTTCTGTTGAATTATATTGTTCACCAAAAATCAAATTGGCCAGGAGTTAATTTTATGCTGGTCTGGGAGCAATATTAAAAAGAAGGATGTAAGATGTTCATCGTCCCACGCAGATAGTTAATCAGTGAAAAAGGCTTAAGACAAGGGGGGTTTTCTCATCGTCTGGGTCTCGAATCTGGATCTCCATTCCATTTATAAGCCCACCAATCAGCTGAAAACGGCCTTTGAGTTTTACAACCATTGGCTCTATCTACCCCGTAGGGGATAAAAACGTATGTATATCTTAGCGTATCAAGGTACTTGACAGACGAACGGATGAACAACAAAGTGACCCTATAAGGGTTTTTCCTTTCGCAATTCGTATGTAATCCTAAAAAATGTGCACACAGACTATTTTATTTATACAGAAATTTACTGACAAACAAAAGAAATTCGCACTTGTTGCGTAACTCAAGCGCTTGTACAACATTGGCGATCTTTAACAATAAAACATTATTCATTTATTATTGAAGGACGAAATTGTAACATTGCAATACGAAAAAGTCCTGTTATTTCATTAAGACAAATAAATAAAAAAATTGCAATATTTAATAATTAATAAAAAGTATTTTCTAATCGTATAATGACAGAATATATACGTATATATTGTAGACTTTGTAAAATTAAACATTTAAAATACCGATTGACATAGCCCGTTGAAGAAGGGAAATAACCAGTGACAGCCGACCGTTGGCGGCCTATAAACATGTCCTCTTAACGGGTCCTTGGCACTTAATTGCACATAAAGAGCACAACAGATCCTTTCACAACACTTGGGACAGTTCAGAGCCATATATAGTTTATGAAAGCTACTCTATTCATTGTGATATCGACTACAAAGTTTAAAATTTGTAATAGGGAAGACCCAGAGTGAATTTTGAGATTTACTCCTACACATCAGATTAATAGAAGGTGAGATCCTTGCATTTTAATAAGTATCTTCTCTGAGAGTACGATATGGGCTATATGGCTAGATGAAGCAATCAGAATAATTATAAAAATTTAACCTATTTCGACTTTTTGTAATCGTGAGATTTATATGTTTTGTTATTCTTCAATGCTTTTCTACAAAATTAAAAAAATAATAATCACCTCCAGAATGTACGTTTTTACAAGCTTATGACCTTATGATTATTAGAATGTAATCTAGATTTATCATATAATTCACCTATCCTGTATTAATTCAATACGCTCGAATATTTCCATCAGCAACGTGGGTTAATTGTAAATAAACTACTATAAATGTTTATAATAATTAAAGGAAAATGTAATAACAACAATTTTTTAAATGGTATCGATAAAGTACATAATAAAACATTAAATATTATCTTTCGTGGGAAGTCCTGGACGGGCTTGATAGAATCGCATTTTTTATTATGATATATATAATTTTTAATTATCTGCATTTTATTTTTATCTGTGCTCGCCGTTACAGCCAGCTACAGCCATTGAGTGTAGGCTACATTGTAGAATTAAACCATTCATAACAGATTTATTTCATCGAGTGACTCAGCGTTAACAGCTGCGAATATTTTATGCCTCACCGTACAAAAACTATAAGTTCTCATAACTTATGGTTTATGAGTCATTTGTTCCCAATTTTAGGTTAATGTAAATATAACAATCTTAACTCCTATGACTACTTGTATTAAGAGTTATTTTTCTTTTTAAATTAAATAATAATGTTTGAACTTATTTCAACAAAAACGTAGAATGCTTCATTTGCTTCTCCTCCGGCGCTGATTGTAAATATCAACAGATGAAAGCTACAACTACTCTTATATGCAATGGGCTAACAACTTGTCACTTTATTTAAATCTCCATTCCACCAATAAACCCACCAATCAGTATAACGTGGTCTTCAAGTCATACAAGTCAAGAGAATAATTTTTAAGTTTAGCGGGACCACGACAAAGAAAACTTACTGTAATATTAATTTCACATAGTACCTAACTGTCAGTCATAAATAAAACAATATGGCTGTCTATTTTGTATAAAACTTCAGCTAGTTTTATGTACATAAATCACCATCTAAAAATCTACTTCGTGAATGAAGTTTCAGCCTTCCGAGTCAATCAACTGTTGGCGCCGTCTACCCAGTAGGTAAAAAATGAGAAATGTATATGCTGGTGGCCAAACTTGAGTCTTACTACGAGTTCACATCTTAAATTCCTTTTATACAATCAATTGTATGACTGAGGATGCACTAAATTTAGGCTCAATTTCGCCAACGCCGATGTGGACTTGGCAGACTGGACCCGGGACAAAGGGACCACTGACACTGACATCTAACCGCTCGTTAGCTAATTAGTTTGCGTTTTAGTCTCATAGCTCCACGTTAAAGAGAATACTCACCTACAAAGCTTCACAACTACTGGAGATTAGATCTTGACTGATCTAATTACCTTTGACTGAGTATTACACTTTACCAAAAGATTCATTAAATATTCATCGACTATAAATGTGTGGTTAACTTTGATGTACAGATATATGTAGATCCCTTTTTTTGATCTCTTACAGAGTAGACTGAGGCAAGTGAGAATGGAATTCTACACTTAGCAAAAAGGCGGCTTATTGATGGATGGGTAAGTATAATTTAATTTTGAAATAAGAGGATAGAATTGAAACTACAACGATAAACTTTATTCTCTGATTTAATTATCATTAGGTATTTTGAATTGTCCCCGTTTAGTAGAAAAGACGTATTCACTGAGAGAAAAATTTAAAAATTGAGAATGTTGAAAGCATTATTTATTATAACTGTCGAAAATGCGCATATAATATCATCCGAGTATTGGTAGTTACTACTAAAAAGAACTTTAAATATTTATTTCCCATTTGTTTAAAAAATCGAGGTAATTACAGAAAATGTTTGTTGATACCCAACATACCTAACAAACTTATACAGAACAATCAAATTGACATACTTTTTAGAAGTCTTCCGCCCCGCCCAGTATCACCCTATCTACTTTAGTAGTTTAAAGATCTAAACATACATAGGACAGACGACTACGACGACGAGCAACTTTTTTATACTATGTAGTCATACCGGTAATACGAACAATAGTTGCCGTACCACAAATTTTAGACATTTCATGAAAGTTTTCAAGTTTTAGATTTTATATGTCTATGTTTGATAAGTAAGAGAATAATACGTATAAAATATGGGCCAAACGCTTATCCTTTCACACACATTGATAAAGTTTTAGCGCGTTTGAATGGCAATGGCTGACATTATCGTAAAAGTCGAAACTTTGTGTGGAAATAGCTCCGTCGAAACATAAGGGGTTCACGTACAATTGCTAAACTTTCTAATATACTACGATATATGCCCCTATTGTTCTTGTAATATCTCATAGTAGTATCAAATTGTATATAATTGTCTCTTTCGTGGAATACTTTAGATAAAACAATTGCTTTCCTCAACGAATGACTAGCGTCGTCCAATAAAGATTGTTATAAGGAAGTTTGGAGATAGTGACGTAAGTTTTTCTTTTCTTATGTATAATAGGAAATTGGTTGCTATTGTAAACTAGACCTTATCTTGTACAGTTTTTGCTATAACACCACAAACTAGCAATGCGGTAACCGCTTAACATCAAGTGGGCCGCTTTGGTATGGCAGCTTATAAAAAGAAAACGATTTCATTTTAATTGAAAAGTAGAATAATATTGAAGGTCTATTGATTTTAAATTGTATTGCAAAATTTATTTACTTTTCTTTGATTTTTCTAATAGATCAGTAATTAATATAAGTAATTTACACATTTAAAGAACTAATTAACGGTTAACGTATAATACGTATCGCTATAATATACTTATAAATACATAAATAAATTGATAGCCTTATTGTATAAGTCGGTTAAAAGTTATCAAGATGTAGACGAGCCCATGACGTAGGTAAGGAGTTCCTAATCCCGAGCTCCGACACCGGCGCTGTATGACTTCCTATCGGGTTGCAGGATCGGGATTCAGTTAGCATGAGTTCATCGCGACTGACTATAACGTTACTTACAGAAAACAACTCAACGCACGATTACAAGCGAAATTTGTTTCCCTTTGTATTGGTTTCGTACACAAAGAGTCAAACAGGAACCCTTTTACTAAGAATTCGCTGTCTGTCTGTCATCAGGCTGTATCTCATGAACCGTAAAAGTTAGACAGTTGAATTTTTAATAAATGGTGTATATCTGTTGCCGATTCAACAACAGTTAGTTAATAGCAGAATCAAATTTTGTAGTGGTATGAGCCTGCTGAATGCTTTTTTAGCCCGCAGCATGAATGAGCCTGCTCGTCCGGGGCAGTACCTCACTCCCACAGAAGACCGACGCCTGAATGGCGGCTATCAGCTGCCATGCTCCGTCCGGTGAGTGGGAGAGTCGGGGGGTGGGAAGTGGGAATATATCGTATGTAAATGGGATGACAATGTTGCTTTGCCAATTAGGATTATATAATATTTTAGATTGAGGACGTGTATTTCATTTCCACTAATATTGACATTCATATATCCAACATAGACGAATTTTCTTAGCTGTGTGTTTGTGTCTCTCCTAATTTTATATATATAGAGACAAATCATACAAATTGAGTTTAGTCCCAAATTAAGTTTGAGACTTGT